>JASJOG010000271.1:352500-374869 GCA_030142905.1 Heliopora coerulea
AGCCACCAAGACCAAAGCACCCGAGAAGCAGAAACATCATATGGTTTAACCCGCCTTACAGCGCCAACCTTACCACTAACATCGGTCATAGATTCTTCCAAATGATCGATATATGCTTCCCACAGAGCAACCCCCTATGCGAAATATTCAACAAGCACACCCTAAAGTTAAGCTATTGCTCTATGCCCAGCATACAAAACCAAATTTACCAAGCTACAGTCACGAGAGAAAACAACGGAGAAGAAAAAACCTACGTCGGAATCGCTGAGGGCACATTCAAAACAAGATTCCACAAAACACGCCAGCTCCTTCAGAAATCCGAAACGCAAACACGCTACTAAACTTAGTAAATATATTTGGAACATAAAAGGGTCAACGTCCAACACTCAATCAAATGTAAAATAATTAAACAGTGTAGCCCTATTCCAGCAAAACCAAAAGATGTAACCTTTAAAGATGTAAAAAATGAGATGTAAAAGTTTATAATTTGCCATCCAAAACTAAGCTCACTGGACACTAGAAACGAACTTATTTGGACATGTAGACATAGAAAAAAATACTTGCTATGCAGCCAATAACCGGTCAGCCTTTAATGCATCTAATTTATTCATAACCCTGTAAACCGTAATCACATTCGATCCTCACGATGTCATTCGCCCAATGGATCAAATTCTATACATACATAGTTTCAAGTTAACTGAGCAACAACATCAAATGCGATAACCTGACGAGTGTGGTAAGCTCCGCTTGCCATACGAAACAAATTTGTAGTGATTAAAATTTTAAATAAAGTAATTCAGTGATGTAATTGTGAAAGCTTGGTAGTTGTAATGTTCTTAATACGCACGCTCTCGAGCTATTCTTTCAGAAAAACTCTCTGAGTCCCTAACTGGAATCAAACCCGTAACCTTCTGATAGCCGGTGAAATCCTATAACCATTGAGCTACACAGACTCAGATGGTGAGCGAAGGTTACATTTGTGAACTGGTTCGTATGGATGGTAGACATATGTACTTGACAGTCTGCAAGTCTCGATATGTCGTCTATTATTTTAGTGCTAATCAATGATGTAATTGTGGTAGCTTGGTTCAATTTATATATATATATAAACCACTCAGCATAAGTTCCTTTTCTTTTTTATCAATCTTTATTATCAACGTTTCGGGCCCTGCCCCTTTATCAAGAATAACCACGATAGCAGATAAAACTAACTTATATAACAAAAATTTTCTAATTAACATATATCTTTACAAAATATTAAAAAATACAAAATGTAAATTAAAAATCCCGAAGGTTTAACCCATATGGTAAAAATGTGTTTAATTTATATACCCAAAAGCTCTCTCTCGCCGTGGGATCCCTTGTATTCGTCTTATCAATAATTTTCACCACTAAATCACTTAAACCCTCATGCTCATCTCCAAAAAAGTGTGAATACAAGTGCTCGCCCGGGATATTTCGTTGTCCTCTACCATATGGGTTAAACCTTCGGGATTTTTAATTTCCTTTTGCATTTTTTAATATTTTGTAAAGATATATGCTAATTAGAAAATTTTTGTTATATAAGTTAGTTTTATCTGCTATCGTGGTTATTCTTGATAAAGGGGCAGGCCCCGAAACGTTGATAATAAAGATCGATAAAAAAGAAAAGGAACTTATGCTGAGTGGTTTATATTGTTTTTAAGTTCTTGGTGTTAGCTGGGGTTTTTTTTTAAGTTTTATATATATATGTATATATATATATATATATATATATATATATATAATCACAACACAAGATTTGGTTACTTCATAAGAACTTTTATTCACTACAGATCTGTTTCGTATGACAAGTCCGAAGCTTGCCACACTCATCAGGTGAATGCTGTGTTTGGCGTGTAAACTTGAGATCTGTCGTTAGTTTGTGACGTCAAGTTGTTTGTGTGTAGTATTTGGTTCGTGTTACAGGTAGAGGCAGTGACAATTATCTATTACAAAGCAAGTGTTTCTTGCGGTGCCTGCAAGTAGATATGAGTTCATTCCTTTTGTTGAGTGAACTTAGTTCCGGATGGCAGATGATGAGAAATTTTTCGTAGATGCATAAGTTGCAGCGTTTAGTCCTGTTTGAATAGGGATGACATTTCTTCATAATTTTCCATTCTATTGAATAACGCGCGTTCGATTCCTTCAGCGACCAAACATGTTTGCTAAGCTCTGTGGCGTTTTTAGATTTTTCGTTTCGAAATGAGCTGGTGTGGTTCCGATATCGTGTTTTAAACGTTCCTTCTGTTAAGCCGACGTTAAGAGACCTACGTCGGCTTAACAGAAGGAACGTTTAAAACACGATATCGGAACCACACCAGCTCATTTCGAAACGAAAAATCTAAAAACGCCACAGAGCTTAGCAAACATGTTTGGTCGCTGAAGGAATCGAACGCGCGTTATTCAATAGAATGGAAAATTATGAAGAAATGTCATCCCTATTCAAACAGGACTAAACGCTGCAACTTATGCATCTACGAAAAATTTCTCATCATCTGCCATCCGGAACTAAGTTCACTCAACAAAAGGAATGAACTCATATCTACTTGCAGGCACCGCAAGAAACACTTGCTTTGTAATAGATAATTGTCACTGCCTCTACCTGTAACACGAACCAAATACTACACACAAACAACTTGACGTCACAAACTAACGACAGATCTCAAGTTTACACGCCAAACACAGCATTCACCTGATGAGTGTGGCAAGCTTCGGACTTGTCATACGAAACAGATCTGTAGTGAATAAAAGTTCTTATGAAGTAACCAAATCTTGTGTTGTGATTATTCCGCTCTACCTCGGTATAGAGCACTCTGCACCATATGATTTTGTTATTGATACTTGTTATCAACACATATATCTATATATATATATATATGTGTATATATATATATATATATATATATATATATATAGTTCATATATCTAATCCATTAGTTCAATTTGCTTCAAGAATCTAAGCATGCGCTGCAGATATCTACTAATTTAGGATGCCGAACTGCCACTCAGAGGATGACCTTAAGGGGGAGACCTCTTCTTAAAGAAATTTGTTAGTGGGAGGTTTCCTGGTAAATCATAAGTCACCTCATTTGATCCTATTGTTGCCATGAAAATCATATCGTTCGATATATATATATATATATAATTTTATATATATATATATTTGTATAATTTATTTATATAATTAAAAATATATATTTATGTAATTATATTAATTTATATAATATATATGTTAATATATATGTATGTAGAGACTAATTTTTTAAGGGAATAATGCATTAACGAACGATATGATTTTCATGGCAACAATAGGATTAAATGAGGTGACTTACAAGGGGTTACCAAAAAAAGGGAGCCCCCATGTGAAAGAGGGTTTTTCTAATTTCAAAAATCTGAAGGTTTTAAAAAATCTGAAGCTCCTTTGCCTTGGAACATTGAGAAGTGGAGGATGGTATCAGTGTGAAAAAGCTCTCCCACAATTGTTGTGCACGATTTCAGTATTTAAATAGTTAGGCGAAACTTTTGTCAGTTCCCTTTTAATCATTGTGGAAGATGGCGTCTAAGAAGCAACAACGTGAAGAAAAGGCCAAGAAGAAGTTTGCAAGGAATCAACAGATTTTGGGCTCCCTTCCTGCTGGTTGGAGTGCTCTGAAAGTGGCAGAAAAATATGAACTCGGTTATTCATGGGCAAAAAAGCTTTGCAAGCATTTGAAGGAAGGAGATAGCGGGGAGAGAATTCCTGTCTCTGGAAGACCACGAAAGACAACAGTTCGAGAAGATCGTTTTTTAATCAGAGAAGCTGTGAGAGTTCGTGATCCCTCCGAAGTCTGCTCAAGCGCGGCTGATCTCTCTGGGTCACTAAAAGAGTGCACATCTACGGAAATATCACGTCGGATAGTACAGCGTCGCCTCCATGAACGCAATTTTAAGAAATGTCCCAAAACCAAAAAACCTATGTAAGCAGTGTAAATCGGGGTAAGTGTGTAAACTTTGCGAAGCGTTATCGTGCCTGGACAGTGGACGAATGGAAAAAGGTTGTCTGGTCTGATGAATCACCATTTGTGTTAAGCTGCCAAAATCGTAGTTATGTCTGGTGTCGTCCTACCGAAAAGTTCTCACCTTGATCTCCTCGAGGAACTTTAAAGCACCAGAAAAAAATTATGGTATGGGGATGTTTCTGTTGGCATAGAGTTGGAGCTCTTCATCAGAAAAAAGGAATCTTAACCAAGGAAAATATCGTCAAATTTTGATTCGTCAAATGCGACCTTCAGCCCGACGACTTCATGGGGATAACTTCATTTTTCAGCCCGACAATGATCCAAAACACACATCACATGTCGTGAAAAATTATCTTAGAAACCAAAGCATTGAAGTTCTTTCTTGGCCACCACAAAGCCCAGGCTTAAACCCAATTGAAAATCTGTGGGCCGAGATTAAAAGGAAACTGGAGAAACGTACGTGCCAAAGTGAGGAACAATTGTTTGACAGTTTAAAGCAGGAATGGGTGAATCTCAGCAATGATTACCTTAAAAAACTTGTAGAAAGCATGCCAAATCGCTGCCGAAAAGTTGTTAAAAGTCGTGGATATCCTATTGACTATTAAATATTGCGTGCTTGGGACAATCCTAAGAACGTGTAATAACGTTTGAGTGTTTGTACCATCTCTTGCTAATCAAATAAAAAGAATTATGACACTTTGTCGTTTTCGTTTTGTTGACGGCAGACTCTTTTTTTGTGGAAACCCCCTGTATGATTTACCAGGAAACTTCCCACTTACAAATGCCTTTAAGAAGAAGTCTTCCCCTTAAGGTCATCCTCTGAGTGGTAGTTCGGCACCCTAAGTTACAAGATATCTGCAGCGCATGCTTGGTATCTTGAGGCAAATTGAACTAATGGATTGGAACACGCTTGATTTCCCATATCTTTTACTCGTGCAAAAGAAGACGTTTCTTCCTTTAAAAAATGCTTTTATGGCAATAATTGGTCTTTATAAAGGCTATATATTTCAAAATATCGCTAAACTAGTCCTACGGCAACGTCGACAAACGCCATGTTCACTAAACCTACGGACCGGTCATTTTTAATGACAGTGGTTGGAGCTGAAGAGAAAATGGTTCGGTTACTGAAAATTTTAAGGCATGAAAAGTTGGGTAAAAACAAACCACGCTCCTCTTACGGTTAGGTAAAAAAATTTTCATGGCCACATTTATCTAAAAGTTGCTATATGTTAAGCAAAATTGAAAACAGTTCAGAGTCCATCGTCTAAAATGTCAATGGGAATATCACCAATCACCAAAATTCAGAGAATTTCAGCACTCAAAGAGGTTGGCAAAGCAAGGATGCTTCCAGAATGTGATTGGGTGGGAGGTTTCCTAGTAAATCATAAGTCACCTCATTTGATCCTAATGTTGCCATGAAAATCATATCATTCGTTAACGTACTATTCCCTTAAATGCTTCAAGTAAACTTTTTGAACTTGTGCCGAAGCAATTACAACATCAGTACGATTTTAGAAACGCTCGTAACATTCCATTGTTTAAATCTCGCACTAAGCGTTTCAGAGATAGCTGTTTACCGTACTGTGTGAGGAAGTAGGACTCCTTTTAGGTTAGGTTAAATATATTTTTAGTCGAATAGGTTAGAATTTTTATTGTAATTAGTCGAATATATCTTCTGTTTTTGTAACTTGAGTTTTTCAATTTTACAATTTATTTTGTAAATTGCCATTCAAGTATGTTAAATCAATTAAATTCAAAAAGAAACTTGTGTACCAGACCCCAGGCATATATTCCCAAAAACGACAATTATGCCTGAGCTTGGGGAAGAGAAAACAGTCACTTTGTTTTTATCGGCCCAAAAGCTATAGTTGGATCCATGGTGTCAACATGGACCAGTGAGACTAAGATTGAGGCAACACAATCCAGAGCTTTTTGAAATAGAAGCTTGTGGTTAGAGTTTCAGAGCCCAGTTTAGACAGTCTAGTGCTATTATTCACAATGCCTACTTCCTTTACGAAGATATTATAGAGGAGAATGCTGGTGCAAAGGTAACTGGATTCAAACACTCTATTTGTACTTGCTATAACAATGAGCGGCGGCTACAGAGTTTAAAGAAGGAACTTGAATCAGTCTTATCTGCTAGTGAGACTTTAGAAAGCCAAACAAAAAACATTTTCTCGGAATTGATACATACAAAGCTTACTGTTGTAAAAGAAAGAACTGAAAATAGCTCTCAAGAAGTTCCATAGGGTGATCAATTCTGCCAGTCCATTCGAGATGTTACAACATGCTATCAAGACATTTTGACAATCATCAAATATCTCCTAACAGCTGTTCAACCTAGGCTGGTGAGTTTTCTGAAACATTCTATGTCAGAAGAGAATATGTTGTTACATGGACAGAAGATTTCCCAAATCTGCAGTCAGCGGATTGAGCTAGAGCGGAAGAGCAGAATCAAAGAAAAAAGAAAAAAAAATTTGGCTACTGATTTTCCGGGAGGAAAGCGCAATCGCTATATAAAGATAAGAGCCCAGCTCAGAATTCTTAAATGTATTGCCATATTAAAGGAAGCAAATCGAAAAGTTTTGAAACATGTTTACTAACGTTTCGTTGCGGCGTCCAACATCTTCAGAGTATAGATTTACAAAGGTGAGAGAAAATTATATGTAAAGTCTCTAATTACATAATGGAATCATTAGTCGGCTAAGAATTGGACAAATACATTAACAAAATCAAGCTCAACAAGAAAGGGAAGAAGAAAGATAAACTGAGTGCAATCACAACAGACATCCGACTGAATAATCATGCGATGTCCATTGAAGCGGTTTTGGAACTACCGTAATGATTCGAATAAGCGCCCTCCATCCTATAAGCGTCTCTGAAATCAGCCCCCCCTTCCACTGCGTTTTTTGAAATAAGCGCCCCCTCCCGAATAACCGCCCCCTCCTTCCTTTCGCCAGGGAACCACTGTATGTAAATGATTACCCTACCGATTAGAGACGCAGTATCGGTGTAAAATCAACTGTCCTTCAACATTTTATTTGCCACAAATATATGCATTGCCACATTAGCCGGACTAGAGCGAAACTCGTCGTCTTCTCAGTGTTTCAATTTTGATCTCCATGTGAGAGCAAAGTTCTTTCAATCGACAGATCTCTCCTTCAAATCTTTTAGCCATGGCTAAGTTCGTTGTTCTAGCTTGGAAAGATGCGGGCACAACAACTCCATTTTCCAGCGTCCTTGTTCCCGTTACTTCGACTTATATGTTGTTGTCTAGGTGGGCTGTCAAGAAAGTGTAGACAAGAAAAGAAAGCTCCATCGGCATGTGGCCAACAAGTTGGTTATCAAGATAAATTCCAATAGCGTGTTCATTAGCTTCGTTACGTTCGTCTGTCAGAGACTTTCCTAAGGTTGGAGACCATGTTGCTTTGTAAACGTGGTGACCTTGTATGACAGATGAGAATTCAACCTCATAGACGAATGTAAAACTCCCCGGTATCAATGACAATGGGCATGAACGAGCCATAATTGCCGGGCAATCATCAGCTGAACTCAGTATATTAGTAAGAACGTTTTCCAAGGGTTTTCTCGGCGCAACCTTTTACAAGCAAACTCCTCAGCTTTCAGTCGTTGTCACGCTAGCCAGACACAAACAAAAAAACTTTTGTGTGAGCTTCGACGGTATCAGGTTAAAATTTCCTGAATTATGAGCTCATTATTGCAAAGCTCATGTCGAACATGAAGACCGATAAATCACAGTCACATGCAGGTAAAAAGGTCACTGCCTATACCACCAAATTCAAACTAGAAGCTGTAAAGTTCGCTGAGGAATCTAATAGCAACCACCAAGCAGCAAAGAAGTTTAACGTTGACAGGAAGAGAATAAGAGAATGGCGACAAAACAAGAGTAAACTAGAATCTGTTGGAAGTGCAGCGGGCAAGCGAAAGCGCCTTAAGGGAGGAGGAAGAAAGCCTTTTGATGAAGCTATTGAAGAAGTCCTACTCGAATGGGTGGATCAACGACGAGCTAGTGGTCTTAGCGTATCCAGAAAAATGATTAGAAGCAAAGCACGCTGCCTACATGAAGAAAAATGCAAGGAAACGGAAATCCCGCCGACTCTCACCACAAGCGTTGGATGGGTTCTGAAGTTTATGACCAGAAATGGTTTATCCATACGGCGTAAAACGACTCATTGTCAGAAGGATCCAGAGAAACTAATTGATAAACTGATATCTTATGTTTTACAAGTGCGACGTCTGCACGAAAAGTTTTCTTACGGAGACAGCGACATTATAGCTCTGGATGAAACCGCTGTTTGGCAAGACATTCTTTCCAATATGACTCGATTCTATTGGCAAGAACGCGATAAACATGAAAACATCTGGCCATGAGAAGACGAAAGTGTCGGTCTGTTTGACGGCTAAGGCAGATAGGACGAAACTTAAACCTAAAAGAAAATGCGTCGTTGCGTCATCTGCTATTGGTAGGATGAACGAGGAACTAACGCTTTCCTTTGCAAGGAATGTTTTGGGGAAGTTTACATTCGCGCGACGACTGTTAGCTTGGGATTCTTTCAAGTGCCATGTGATGAACACAGTAAGAGCAGAACTTGTAACATCAAAGATTGACGCAGTAATAATCCCAGGAGGTTGTACCAAATACATCCAAGCTTCAGATGTGGTGTGGAACAAGCCTTTCAAAGCAAGGTAACGGAGCAATACGACGAGTGGATGGCTGGTGAAGCCCAGTCTTTCACAGCTGCTGGAAACATGCGTGGTACTCCCCGGAAAGAGATTGTAAAGTGGATCCTTGAAGCGTGGGCTAGTTTAGATAGTGCAATGATCATGGCCTCATTCAAGAGCTGTGGACTGACTGTTGCTTTGCATGGATCGGAGGATGACTACATCCATTGCTTTAAAGAGGATCAGCCATGCCATTCTGGGCTAGCACGGATCAAAACTATTCAACATGCTATTGCCCAATCACGTGAACGTGACCCTTTCGATGGAATCACAGAGTCGGACGTCAAGGACGCTGCGCCCAACAATCTTGTTATTGGCGAAAGTGACTGTGACGATGAACTTGTCATTGATTGAGAACAATTACCTGCAGCTGTAGCTGCATTATAAAAATAACTCGTATTCTATCTACTGGAGCAGAGAACTAGGATTTCAGTTTTTTCTAAATCCTTGTTATTGCTATTGTTAAGATTGTCATCAAAGTTCTGCGTTTTTATGGAATCTGATTGCGGTGTTTCTTAAAAAATTAAATAAGGGCCCCCTCTCGACCTCCTAAAATAAAATAAGCGCCCCGGGCGCTTATTCGAATCGCCCGGGCGCTTATTCGAATGGCGTCACATTGTGAGAGAATTGGTTCTCTCGCTGATATGCATCATGTGAATCACAGATCACGATAGTCTCAACTTCGTTCATTTGCAGTTATGAGGCAGGAAAACAACAGACGACAAATCAATTTACATGCATGTTTGAAGGTTTATGACTGATTTATGTTGCTTATATATAGGTTCTGGTAGCAGTTATATTTATGGCCATTGTGACGCAACTTATAAACCAAAAATGACCAAGGAAGAATGCTTTAGATTTGTAGCCAATGGTAAGTCTTTGAAGTAGTATCCACGATTCCAAACCATTATTTATTTACGTTGAGTCTTAAATAACTAGCAATGAGTTCCAGTCGTTGCTGTACCAGCAGCGATTTTTCGAAGTTGCTTCTAATTATCATTCACTTCGATTTAAGTTGAAAAAAAAAAGAATCCGTGATCATAAGTGCATTTCAATAAAACGTTTCTTTAGGTACAGGCAATCAATAGGCGTATTTTTTAAAAAAGTAGAACACGATTTTTTCTGACAAAATCCTTGGACGAACAGAACCTTTTAAAACTCTTCTTATTGATCAATACCAAATGGAAACATTTAGTTTGGAAAAAGTTGGTTTGTCGGTTAGTTGGTCGACTGGCTGGTCGGTTGGTCGGTTGGTCGGTCGGTCGTCGATCGGTTGGTCAATTGGTTCTGTAGTTGGTCGGTTCCTTGTGTAGTTTGGTCTGTTGGTCGTGTAGTTAGTTAGTCGGTTGTGTAATTAGGGTTGGTCGGTTGGTTGTGTGGTTGGTCGGTTGGTTGTTTAGTAGGTCGGTTGGTTGTTTAGATAGTAAATTAGTTAGGTGGGGTGGATACGTGTTTTTGGTCACAAATTTGTACTTTTCAGTTTTTACAAAAGGTCGAGCTACCTTTAACCTCAACAGTTCATAGGGAAATGTAAACAGAAGTGTTCAATAGTTTCCAGCCTTGTTTATCTCGCTTGTCCCGGTGAAATTCTGAACTTGCTTAGTTTGATTATATCGCACTCTTCAAACCTAGCCCGCTTACTTGCAGCAGTCTGCTCTAATCCAGTGTTGCTAACCCTTTTCGTTCGACGGAGCGGCAAATACGTTAAAACTTCTTGTTCGGACCATGTAAAGGAGAATTGTTATATAATTGGGGACCGGTTGTTTCCCAGAAATTCGAGTAATAAAGTCTGTTCGACTCTGCAAAACAATTAGGCTGTATTAATTGGTGTTCAACTTGACTAATAGAGAGTTTAGGAAAGCACAACGCGGCCACACAGTCATATATCTTTTCCAAAAGAAAAGGAATGAATGATTTGTTGTCCCTGGAATTTTCATGTCGTCCTGGCTCTTCACAAGATGTAAGGAAGAGCATTCCCACGTTTTTACAGCGACACCGGTACTTGAAACACGGACAATCTTGGCCTATAATTAACATAAAACGCTAATCGACCAACGCTAATCGAAATGTTTACGAGCATTTATCAGAAAGACTATTTTGACAGGTGTAGTTTGCTTGCCGGCCTTGAAATTTACAGCAATTTGGTTACTGGATTTGGCGCTGCAGCTGTTGTAAATTCTCTGTTGATTTGATTTAATAGTAACACTGGACCCATGAGGGGTGGTCCTTACTGGATCTCTAATTAAGGAGAACAGCTTATGTAACTGATAAGGTTATCCAGTATCTTTACCTTTACCTTTTTTACGTCAACATTGAATTTGCAGTCGGGAAATTGCACTCTCTTGCCACCTTATGTGAATGATAAACTCTGAACACTAACAGTTGTAGTCTTGTCGTATCTGTAAAGTGTGAACACGTGTAATTCATTGTCTGAAGATGTTGCGTGACGTAAGGAAATGTTAGAAATTATAAAAACTTTCATAAAGCATGCCTACACGTCGTATTTTTTGCTGAGCTATAAGATTCCAGCCTGGTACTTCACTCGCTAAAACTCCTCCCATCTTGATTTTAAATTTTTAAACCCTAGAACTCGCTGTAAGCTGACTTTGTTTCCCCAAATATCTCATGTAAAGTTTGGTGATGAATTATTTGAAGAAATGGTGTATTTGAAAAATTTAATGATAAAATTCTTTTTTTAAAAAAATTAGATTTTAATTTTTTAAAATTCTCCTTCCGGCACCTGCCCGACTGGTATTGGAAAGCCTTCTCTAATCCACTGTCCTATTTCACAGCTGTCGCCTTAGCCATGTCACGTGATGGATCATCTGGAGGAGTCGTCCGCATGGCCGGCATTAGTGAACAAGGTCTGGAAAGAAAAGTAATGGTGGGAAATGAGCTGCCAACGTTCTATGAAGGGTAGACGGAAGTTTGCCAGGACTATCTTGCTGTGTGATAAGCTGAATTAAACGTATTGGTCATATACACAAAAGGTCTTTTAAATTAATTTTGAACGAAAAACCTTTCACCACATTTTCGCCAACAAAACATTTTCAATTAAGTTGCATTTTTTGCCACTTTTATTTGGAATGTTTGGCTGCCATTTCGTCTTATTTTACGTAAGATTAGAACTACTTAGCAAAGGATATTTGATTGAGAAGATTTGACGTTGATCATGTGCCAAAATTTGTAAGTTCAGCATGAGATTTATTTTAAAACCGTCTCAGTAAAACAGTTAAACCTTGGCAAGGTTTCCACCTCACGGTGGGCCAAGGAATCGGTGCACCCCAGAATTCATTGAATGGTAGACCATCCCCCTCGAAAAACTGATTTTTGTTTTTACTCTATTTGTAATTTTTTGCTAACCTGATCATTGGTAATACGTACAATATCTTAGACTAATACTAAGTTCTTATTTACTCCACATCTATTAAATATCAATTGCCCTAACCAATTGAGCTAAGCGCAATTTCAGCCATTTTCAAATTATAGCATCTAGTTCTGCTTTTTTGTGTGCAGAAAAATAGGTTGCGCATCACACACGGCTTTGATTTTGTTGGATACTCTTCCAGAAATATGAAAACTGGTGCAGTGATTGTCGGATGTCTACCGGACGTATTTCATGTCGCCACGGGACTGAGACAAGCGCCCTAACAATCAAGCCTCTGCCTAATGTCAAAGCAGTACACAAAAGGTTTGGGGCGACAAGTATGGGCGGTTTTCAGGGGTGCAAAGTGCCATGAAAGAATTTTAAATGCCACGCCGTTTTTACTGAGGAAACGCTCATTTCTCTTACTCCCAGAAAACAAACCTTTTTCCTAGGTTTGCTGTCTCACGGGACCAGTGGTTAACAAGCCGTAAAAAGATAGCGACGATCCAAGAATCGCACACAAAACTTTACCACTACCTTTCCTCCCCCTCTATAGATTTGGACAATTTGAATGTAATAATGAGGGTGTTGCACGCAAATGTACCGTCAAAACGAGCATCCTCAGGACACCCCCGTAGGGATTTTTTCCGTAGCCTGTCCGAAGATGGAATATTAAAGAAATTTAAATCCCAGAAAAATAATGAACTTTTGGCATTTACACTCAAATACTTGAAATACAGTTTATACTCAGTGAAGGAAATTTTAGAGTGTAAACGTTTTAAGACCCAACCAAGGCCTGTAGCATAAAATGCAACGGTTGGACCTCTGGCTGAGAATTAAGTACATGGTTGTGCTAAAGTCTAGTGTGGTACTCTCTCAACTGAAGTACAAAGGCCATTGCCAAGAGCTTGGCAATGAGTTTTGTATTTATAATGGTGGTAATGCTAATGAAATGAAGTGCATATTTTGGAACATCAGGCATTTACTCAGTTATCTGAAATAGTTTAAATTGAGGTAAAGCAAATTTTTGAATGTCAAAATTCTCAACAGCATTCATACCTTTGTTGGCCGAGTGCTGCACTAGAATCACAGGGTCACAGGAGTGATTCCCAGCTGGAGACCAAAAAGTCCCATTTTTCACAAATGGTCCCAGCTGGGTCTTAAAACATCATTCTAAAACTTTAAAATTTCATTCACTGAATTTAAAGTTCTCAAAAAATGATCATTTGCTGATAAAATTTGCTGGGGAATAGCTGCCTTCCTTGCCCCTGTGGCTACAGCACCACTGGCAGGAAGTTGAGAGGAGTCTCTCCCAGTCCCATCTGTAGCACTACCATTGATTACATTGTGAGGTTGGGTAACTAGAAAAATTGGGGATTGATGTTGAGTCATTGGTTACTGTATATTAAGGCAGTGGCTGACTGGCTCACTTTTGCAAATGAAACCAGCACCTTTTTCACAACTTAGTTCAATGGAAACTTATCTGTATACTGAAATCTCAGTCTGCAATAAAAATATTATACAACACTTTTAAGAAATGGTTCTTGTGTTGGCATGATTAGTCAAGTAAATGATGTACCAGGGATGATGCAAGAAGATAAAATTTTTGATCAAACTTTACATCCCTTGTAAACAGCATTGTAGAACTTTATTTCTGCCAACTTTAAGACAATTTCATCAATTCAAGTTAGGCATAAAGAATTGAGAAATCTTATGGTATAATTCAGAATAGAAGTTTTGGGCAAGAGATCTACTGGTGTTCAAATGGTTTCACACATAATTGCATTGTATTCCCAATTTAATAAGATTTTACTTAACATACACATAAAAATTTTGTGAACAAGGATGAGATGAAATGTTCAAGGACTTGCCTATATACTATTATAGTAGGATATTTCAATATTGACAATAATCTAAAAGATGCCAACATTTGAAGAACTGCTCTCTCAGATAACCAATCTTTGTAGTAAGGAGTGTGTTGGGAGTTTAATGCTGGTTATTGCTTATAACTCCCTTGCACAAATGATAACCATCTTTCAGGGTTCAAAACTTGCTCTGGTGTAATATGACATTCAGTTGATTTTTCCACAGAACAAATACATAATTAAACAATGCATTTTTCTAAGAGTGAAATGCTTGAAATACAGTAATCGATCAGGTTTGCCTAACACATTTAAAAATATTGTTCAGATCAAAGACACAAGAGAAATACTGTACAATGATTTCTGTAGTTAATTTTGTGTATACATTTCCTTGGGTATATTGGACTGCTGGTGAATGTGATCTATCTTGTTACTAGCAATTTGCTAGCTCAGACTGACATTTTGTGATTGTTATACCACTTGTCTCTGTAAATGACCAAGCCCAAGCTATTAGTAGAAAAGACTGAAGAAATGTCAGGGCATGAAACTGGTGTTACTAAATACAAAATAACTTGCTGATCTAAAACAGCATGTTGCACATGTAGTACACAGGACAAATGGAATGAAATTCTGAAGTGTGCACAACAGATTCTTGTTCAAGAAAATTTAGAAAATTGATTTTTAATGTACTTTGTTAATTTTTCCAACAGAAAATCTCGCTCTAGCCAGTGGATGTTTGATGCCCTTGATAAGTCATTATAGTGGTGAAAAGTTAGTTTCAAACCCTGTAGTTGTTGGTACTAACTTAATCCCAATACCCCTCTAATATTTCTTCTAATTAATTTTGTAAGCTGGGGACATCAAATCATGGTTCAGATCTTGACAAAGAAATGTGTATACATTTCAACTGCAAGATTGTACTAACAAGCACATTTTGACAGAATTTTCATTGATGCAGAACAACTGAATACATCCAATGCTTTCTTGTACTTGGACCATGTCTGGCATTGAAGGGCTGTTACTACTACTACTGATAATCTGGGACAGTAAGAAGCAATAAAGATCAGTTAGGGAAATGTGGAGAATTATTTATGGTTACAATCTATATCATTTGTTTCATACTAAGTGCTGGCTATACCCTACTTGAGCCAACAGCCATGATCAGATCCATGAGTATCCCACATTATTGAAGCAACTTGTAAACAGTAATATTTCACTGGTGATTTACTTACTCTTACAAATATTCATGACATCAGTTGCTGTTACAGTACATGTAATAATACATCACGGTTTACATTGATAAATTCCTAATTGGTTTTCTGTTTTGAAGGGATCTATGGTCCAAAGTGATGGCCAAATCTTTGACTGGTGGAAGTGTGACCACCACTTCTTGAATTAGTAGCCAAATAACCACCATTTTCTCTAACATTGCTTGGTACCTGTCCAGTTTCTCTTGGATGGCTTCCATGGTACAGACCTGCCCTGGGGTCAACTGCTACATTCATACCACCTCTTGGCATATGATACAGACCACCTTGCGATGCTCTCTGTTTCAACATTGTCCAGTCAAAAACGTAATCATACTGGTAATTAAGAGTGCGAAACAAAATGCGAAACAGTTGCCGAAGATACATGTAATCTGGGGTATCGGTGAAGTCCAGTCCACGACAATAGTTTAGGTACATGGCAAACTCTGCTGGGAATCCTCTACACAAAACCTCAACAGGCGTTGACACTTTTTTCTCGCTAATTTTTTCGTACTTCTGTTTCTTTGTTACAGCTTTCAAACCCTGCCAAGGTAAGCTCGTTCGGTTGAAATACATTAGCACATACCCCAACGACTCCAGGTCGTCTCTCCTCGACTGCTCAATACCCAGATGAGCATTAATACTCGCGTATCGAGCGGTGCCAGTCAAATTTTTGTCCTCCCTGTAAGGAATATGCTGGTGCGTTCGGCTATCACGGTACTTCTTTGCCAAACCGAAATCAATAAGATAAACCTTGTTGCATGATTTTCCAACGCCCATAAGGAAATTGTCAGGCTTAATGTCACGGTGAATGAAATTTTTATTGTGGACGTATTCAATTCGACTAACCATTTGATCTGCCAGCATAAGGACTGTCTTCATTGTGAAGCGGCGAGAACAGAAGTTGAATAAGTCCTCCAAACTTGGTCCGAGAAGTTCCATCACCAAGGCATTGTACGTGTCCTTTTCTTGCCCATACCATATAACTGCCGGTATCCCTACTCCTCCTTGAAGTATGCGGTACAACTTGGATTCATATAAAAGCTGTGGATGACGCGATTTCTGTAGTTCAAGTTTAACAGCCACTTCCTCGCCAGTGTTTCGATTTACTGCGAGGTAAATATCGCCGAACGACCCACTGCCAATTTTCCGAAGGAGACGAAATTTATTAGCGATTATGAATTCACCACGAACATCGGAACCTGATGCCATTGTAGACGACCTTGGGGCTACAATATATAGGGAAGTTATCATTTGAAACTCGGGTGCCTTGTTCTGTTGCAATTAATCGCGTGACACAAAATGCCCCGCAAATAATCTCCAAACCCACGCGTGACGTGCTGCACTCACGCAGGTCGTTTACGGCACGCAAAAATGACGTAAGAGCAATTATGACAGACTCGTTCTGATATAATCGCACGTAGTATTTAACATTAGAGTGCTATGACCAAAAAGTATCTTTGAAGATTCACTAGAAACTTTCACAGAGGAAGCGGGGAGCTGGTTGATTAAAAATTCACCTAGAGGCATTTGAAAGCATAAAATAAGTATAACGGGATCTTTGGAGTTGAATCTTGCTTTGATATCATCAACGAAATTTTTGGACGTTAAACTATGCACGAATGTCCGTGTTTGCATTTTAAATGATGAAGACGAAAAAGTTTTTGTCGCAGTTTCATTACCTCAAAAAAATTCACGATGGTAACTTCGGATCAGGCGCGGTTCTAGGGGCAAAATTTTGGGGTGGGTTGATTGTTAAGGTTAGGAAACGATGCAACCGAATGGGGAGTATGGGCGGGGGTACTCCCAAGTCCGCGCAGTGGGAAGGTTTTGAGCTTTTGTTGTTTAAAACTTAAAAGGTGTCTTCCTACACTTTCGGTGCAGTTTGTGACTTATCATTTTGATTGCCAAGTGCCAACAAAAGCAATCTTCACCTTTCTTCTAGGCTCTGACACTTCCTTGTTCTAACATGACAATGCCAAACCCTCTCACTCAACCACATTTTATGTGGCCATTGGCTACGTCTGCCATTATTACTCATCAATACCTACAGACATATTGTTTGTGAGATACACACGTACGAAACCTGATGAATCAAAAGCTACATCACCAAAACATTTCACATGTGAAGAACTAGAAAATTTTGAGGTGGGGCTAATCAGAGTTTTAGGAGGGCTTCAGCCTCCACAAGCTCCCCACAGAATTGCCCCTGCTTTGAATAAAATACTGCGATATTATCCTGTCTGAGTCTTCTCAAGAGTCTTGATTCACCGCGGACTAGACGGACCCTCTTCTTCTTACAAGTTAAAGTGTGCAAGTGACTCATTTCGTCAAGTGTTTCAGGGTAGATGACTAATTACATATTGTCAAATACGTGGTAAATTAAATGTGAAGGCTGTAATTTGATTGTATTAACTAAACCAATAAAACATAGCGATAAAACATTGGTCGTGGTTAGAAGGTATACCCGAGAAGGCGGATTATGGCAAGGGTTAAGGCTAGGCCTAGGACTAGGGCTAGAACTAACCCTGACCCTATCCCCAAACCTAACCCTAATCCTAACCCTCATCCTAATGCTCCTCAGGTATACCTTTTAGCCACGACCATAAAATATCCCTCAAACTGATGGATGATAAATGCAAATTAAAACTTGTTCAAATATCAGCCGAGTCTAATTTGTTTACGAGGAGTCAAATTGAGTGGCACGGTCAATTGTTCTGAACTGAATAAATTCGTTACGAATCCTCACTATTAAAACCATATGGTTTCGGTTGTTTGCATGCCTCATGAAAAAGATTATTTTTTTCCCCCACAGGTATTGAAATGTAAAGCTGAAATAGCATTCCTTACGCTTATTTGCTAAACCATAAAGTTTCCCTTTATGTTATCATGTCATCCCGAGGACGGTCATGAAACAGAAACAGGAATCAACCATTAGAATCTATCTTCTAGTCATAATCCTTAGTTTAATGCAAAATGTCCCTGTTCAAAAGGGCCGAGGGGTTAGCAGTATTAAACTACAAACTTATGGTGTAGTGAAATGTGGTAGGTTGGTACATATGTGCTTTTATGCGCATGCTCTCAAGCCACTCTTCTCAGAAAAACTTTCTGAGTCCCTGACGGGGACTCAGACCTTTCTGAGTCCCATATGGTAGACATATGTCTACCATCATTACGAACCAGTACATAAATGTAACCTTTGCTCACTGAGTCTATGTAGCTCAATGGTTAGAGCATCTTACCGACGATGAGAAGGTTACGGGTTCAATTCCCGTCAGGGACTCAGAAAGCTTTTCTGAGTAGAATAGCTTGAGAGCATGCGCATAAAATCATACAAACTTATGATTGCCAAATGGAGTTGCTACTAAATTAGACTTTATTTTAATTTCCTTCCAACCTTTTGAAAATCACAAATTCCACTTCAAACAACGTTCAGTTCACCACTTTTAGCGCTTATATAAAAAGAGCCACAGGCCATTATGATTTTTACACTTGGAGGACACAGTCAGACACACCCATACAAGGATTGGGACCTCACCGGGGCCCAGTTAAATTTTTTGTTGTTTCTGTGTTTTTATATTAAACTGTATTGTGTAGAATTGATTGATTAGTTGTTAACCGTGTGCGAAGTCTGTACACGAAAGTATTAACTCGAGGATTTTTGAAGACCAAGAGACAAAAAGACTATGAATGCAACCGATGTTTTATCTATCAATTCTGTTTCAAAATAAGAGATATTGATTAAACATTAATTTCTTTTTTGTTTTCTTTATGAATCAA
Organism: Heliopora coerulea; assembly: GCA_030142905.1. NCBI lineage: Eukaryota > Metazoa > Cnidaria > Anthozoa > Scleralcyonacea > Helioporidae > Heliopora > Heliopora coerulea. The sequence continues at coordinate 371,519 of JASJOG010000271.1, forward strand.
TGATGAGTTTTAGACCAGGATTTCAAAATCCAAGTGTGTTTTGAGAAGGCGAGCCAAGGAAGAATCTTATCACGAACACTTTGAAATGCCGACAAAATGCTCATATGCGACGTCGAATATTTCAACTTACTTCTCAAATCAAAGAATTTGCCTATCACTGGCATCACTGGTAGTCAAAACTACTGGTCATTTGAAAATTTTTCAAAGGTCCCAGCCCAATTTCAAATTTTTCAAAACTGGGAAGTGTTCTTTCAGTTTCAGAAAATTAGTTAATTTTTTAAGGTTCAGGTTCTTCAATTTTTGAGCATTTTGAGGATTACAAGTTAAATGACATAACTGATATCAGTCAGGTAGAGCAATGTATTAGGAACGTGCAGTATTTTGTAGTTGTATCTATTGCTTTCTGCGCTAATTTGTCCGCGACTTGTAATTGAAATTTTGATTTAAAATGTTTACAAAATTATCGAGAACGCCGCGCTTGGGAGTAATGTAAGTTGAAAAGTTTGTCAAAGAAACATTAAGCAAATCAGTGAACACTACTGTGGGTGTTTTCCCTACTGTCTGGGAGGTGCTTTCCGCTTGGGATAACAGGTTGGCTGTGGTTGTGGAAATCCAAAATCGTACGTTTTAGTAAACGTTGGTGATTGTTCATTTTGTTCATTCACGCTTTCTCGCACTATTTTTTTTGTTTCCAATTGGTTTTCATTCTCGGGTTGATGTAAAAACTGCCCAAAACAAAGTTATGTCATCGTAGTCTGGTTGAATTGTATAATTTAAAAGTCCCTAAATGGCCAAACGTGGCTAACATAATTTTTCACTTGGTACACATGGCCGTACATAGCGGGGGGGGGGGGCAGTAGGGGCAACTGCCCCCAAGAAATCCAAATTTTTAATATTTATTATTAATCTTAAATATTGATTATTTCCGGTATTCACAGAAACCTGTCCTGCTGCCCCCCCCGAGCAAAAAATCCCTACGTACGGCCTTGGTACACCGCGGTTCCTAGAATCAACATGAAGTTTATTTCAATTCCCCTGGACAGTGCTACAGATGAAATTTCTTATTTTCCTTGGCTAGCATCAAATTATGCCAGGGTGCGATCGACGTATTAATGAAGGTAAAATATATGGTGACATTTTTTTGTGAACTGAGCCTAAACAAGAATCTAGAAGAATATTAATTTTGAAAAGCCAAACATCGGGTCATTGGGATTCCCTGTGTGGGAGTGCATGGCGTCATGTATAGGATGGAAGAAGACGAAATGTACTGGAACTAATTTGGCCCATAAAGATGTCTTTCAGTCGTTGCCAGAGAAACCTGTACAGTATTCTGAACTATTAGCTTCTAAAGTATGAAATATGGCTGCCAAAATAAATTATAAGACTTGTACGAAAGCCCTTCTTCAATGATAACTTTTGATGAGTATTGTAGGCCCATCCAAATGAGCAAAACAACTTTCAACATGTTTTATAGAACAACGTTGGCAGGTATTTTAAACTGTATCGCCAAACCGTAATGCAACCAGCCAAACGTTGTTGAAACTTACACAACGACGGGAACAAAAGGGATTTTAGACAATGTTTGAAGGGAATTTTGAAACAAATCAAGCTTCGTCCTTCATCATCCAATATCGCATGTAAGAATATGTTTAGTAAAACAATGTTAGTTGATGTTTTAGGACTATGATTCACTAGTTTGGACAGAGATCAGTGTTGTTCAAAGCATCCAACGTCAGTCCCTTTGTGACATATTGAGGCATTTATATTCGACAATTTGCCTATTTAATCCCAATTTATATATATATATATATATATATATATATATATATATATGTATATATATATATAAATGAAATGAATAAGCTCAAAATTCTGGGTTGTTACTCAGACTTTTACGTCTCTTTGGACAATCATCAGACAACTGTTTGATGATCGTCCAAAGAGAAGTGAAACTCTGAGTAACAACCCAGAATTCTGAGCTTATTCATTTCATTTATCTGCTCTATCTTACAAGATATTGAGCACTCTACATTAAGTCAATATAGAAACTGATTTTATTGTATATATATAAATAAATACAAACGACAAAATTTTGCTGTCGCTACTCTGAGCGCGTGAAACTCAGAGTAGCGAAGCAAAATTTTGTCTTTTGTATTTACTTATCCGCTTTACCAGTAATGGTATTGAGCGCTCTAAATTTTCATCCCAACGCTGTAACCTTCGTGGTACTCATCATTGGTGTGTACGAGTGATTGTCCAAGCGGAAATCGTAACTTTAATATAAATAACAATGCCCAGCAGATTGTGCGAAGTATCGCCATATGTAAACATTAACAATTGCTTAAACAAAGAAGGCTAGAAGAGTTTAAAACATATTTATTGAGTAACGTTTCGTCGCTACAAGCAACATCTTTAGAGTGGAGATCAGGGATTACAAGGAGACATATTTATATTAAACAAACAATAGCGAATGACAATTAAGATGATATATTTACAACAGTAACGGAAATTGACGGGAGACAGCAGTAAGGTGATATCAGAAAAGGGAAAGAGGCATAGAACCAACATTCCCGTTAAGAATGGATTTTAATTTATTAATTAGAAGACTTTCTTTAAGGAGAAGTTCAGAAGCAGAACTACTCCTTAAAGAAAGTCTTTTAATTAATAAATTAAAACCCATTCTTAACGGGAATGTTGGTTCTATGCCTCTTTCCCTTTTCTGATATTACCTTACTGCTGTCTCCCGTCAATTTCCGTTACTGTTGTAAATATATCATCTTAATTGTCATTCAATACTGTTTGTTTAATATAAATATATCTCGTTGTAATCCCTGATCTCCACTCTGAAGATGTTGCTTGTAGCGACGAAACGTTAGTCAATAAATATGTTATAAACTCTTCTAGCCTTCTTTGTTTAAGCAATTGTTAATGTTTACATATGGCGATACTTCGCACAATCTGCTGATCATTGGTGTATATATATATATATATATTCATGTGTATGTTAAAAGCCACCGACCATCCAGTTCATTGTAAATTTATGGAGCCCATCTGCTGGTGCACAGAAGTAGATGTAAACAAATGATATCTCGCTCATATAACACGTCCACTATCACCTCTTGGCTCGTCAAGTGTTAAACCGTTTTATTTCAAAAGGGTTTGATTTAATTTAAAATAATTTATGGCATATGATAATTAGTGCTTTACACAGTACATTTTAAAAAACGAACGAAATTGGTAGAGTCTCCCAATACTGAAATGTTTGAATCGTATAATCTACCTGATGTTCTTTCTAATCTTTGCTACAGCGAAGATCAGACAGAGTATGAAGTCCACGTCAATAACGTCAAG
>JASJOG010000272.1:0-87500 GCA_030142905.1 Heliopora coerulea
AAGAAAATTCTGACAATGCCACTATATAACAAACTAAAGTGGGACTACAAACAACTTTGTGTGAAATGGTTGTTATGCGCATCAAAATGTGTCACTTATTGAGATTTCGGCAATCGAGATACCAGGCGGAAAACGAAGTCTAGTGATAAAGATTATTGCCCAGCAAATAATTTTGAGATTGTTATCAAGTAACAGACGATTATCTTCTGTTTATTTGTTAAAAAATAACGTTAGATCAGAACACGAGTTTACATTGTTTCTTCCATTAATGTCTATTGTTAGTATGGTACAAGTAACACAAATTGACAATTGCCTTCAGAAAAGCAAATTATTCGGTATCCGGTATCCGGCCGGATACCGGATAGTCCCATTACCCTACTATCCGGCCGGATTATCCGGCCGGATACAATATCCGGTGCATCCCTAACGTTAATGATAAAATATTTTCTGGTAATGAACAGCAAAAGGGGTAGTACTACCAACCAACAATACCATCAAATTTATTGTCTTGCTCGGTACATCTGGAGTCCCCTGCCCCACTGAATCACTACAACGGTGGTATTTTACAGGAAGCTGATTTGCTTCTCGTTAATAGGTATTGTCAACAGCAGTTCTGAGAGGATCATTAGGGATCTCTATCTCAAACAATTGCCCATGATGAACACAAAAGACCAGAGTGTCAAAACATTGTGTCATGAATTGTAGTTTTCTGAACTACGTTCAAAACTTTTCAAACCTGAGTTGTGTCAAGCCATACACCTTATTTAAAAAATGGCCGCCGCGCGGAAAGGCCTGGTAGGGTTTGCACCGAAACGAGGCCATAAGGGCCACTTCGATCGACTTCGAAGAAGAAAACATAAACATGGCTGCATGTGAGTTTAGAAATGGTTCAAAATTGTCGTGTTCTACTGTGTACCAAGAAAACGTATCGAGAGGAGGGAATGAAGATATCTTTCCACAAGTTTCCGAGCGATAAAAGTTCAAGGGACGAATGGATTCGAGCTATTCGGCGAGATGTTGGTAGATACTTCAGCATTACGAAGAACACCCGAGTATGCTCGCGACACTTCAAGGAAAGTAACTTTGAACGGAGCCTTACCGGAAAACGAATATTGAAAGTGACGTCTGTCCTTCAATATTTCCCTGGAAAGAAAGTTCCCCTAAGAAACGAAAGTCGCCAACTGCAAGAGTTCGCAAGAATGTGGATGCTAGTGGCAGAAACGAAGTCTGTAAACTGCCTCAAGAAGATATGGCGGATATATCTGAAGACGCACCTTCGACTTCTGCCCACTGTGATGCCCTGGATATTGCATTCGAAGAAGATGTGCTGCCTGAAGATATCATTTCTAATCCACGGCATCACATTGGGCAGAAGTCGAAGGTGCGTCTTCAGATATATCCGCCATATCTTCTTGAGGCCGTTTACAGACTTCGTTTCTGCCACTAACATCCACATTCTTGCGAACTCTTGCAGTTGGCGACTTTCGTTTCTTAGGGGAACTTTCTTTCCAGGGAAATATTGAAGGGACAGCCGTCGCTTTCAATATTCGTTTTCCGGCAAAACTTCGTTCAAAGTCACTTTCCTTGAAGTGTCGCGAGCATACTCGGATGTTCTTCGCGATGCTGAAGTATCTACCAACATCTCTCCGAATAGCTCGAATCCACTCGTCCCTTGAACTTTTATCGCTCGGAAACTTGTGGAAAGATGCCTTCATTCCATCTTCTCAATACGTTCTCTTGGTACACAGTAGAGCACGTCAATTTTGAACCATTTCTAAACTCACATGCAGCCATGTTTATGTTTTCTTCTTCGAAGTCGATTTGAAGTGGCCCTTTTGGCCTCGTTTCGGTGCAAACCCTATCAGTCCTTTCCGCGCGGCGGCCATTTTTGAATAAGGTGTATGTGCGATTGTTCTCCTGGTTGCATTAGAAATGTGTTTGTTTAAAAAATCAAGTTAATTACACCTTTTGCTGTTCATTACCAGAAAATACACTATCATTAACGTCATCCTCGAAGTCATTAACGCTAAAATACGTTCATTTTAATCAATCAACATTCACTAGCGTAGATACGCAAACACTATTTAACTAGAATTTTTGAAAATGTCTACTCGATACATTTGTATAACGGAAGACATTCGGATGTTAATATCTATGTACCAAGACCAAATACTGAAGCTGGGAAGAACAGCTTTCTTTATAAAGGGGTGATTCTCTGGAATGGTCTTTCAAACGATATCAAAAGGCAACACAGCATGAGAATCTTTAAAGAACTTTTATAATTAAATTAGTTTATAGTTAAATATAGTTAGTTTTTATAGTTAAATATAGTTAAATATTTAGAGACGTTTTGTATATAGTTAATACACGTTAGTTAATACACGAATCACCGGAAGATCATTGTAATGAAGTGATCCCGTGTTTAAATAAAGATTACCATAACCATAAAACTTGATCACGAAGAACGCCAACATTCAGGACGAACTACTGACCTACAGTATCTGGGCTCCCTCCACTCCACCACAGAATAAGAAGGTCGGCACAAGAACGTAACCACTGAGACCAGGTAACCGTCTTGAAGGAAATACAATTCTGAAGGAAATTTGAAGGAAATCCTCAATATCTGAAAATGTAAAAACAACACAGGTTTTGTACAGTTTCTTTATTCATAAGTTGACAAGATTAAGGACTACAGCCACCACAGTTTTAGTCTTACAGCTCACCTCACAAGAATACTTTAACAGTGATATAAATAAATCATATAAATGAACAATATTACGTCAACAACATAAAACAACCTTTTAATAGTACGATCAAGTGATACGCCCACATTTTTCCCACGCTCTTATGTTTACGCCTATTACAATATTTCGACTTTTCGAGTTCTTTTTTCGACTTCATTCTACAGGCCCGTAGATGGCGGATTGGAGGTCCCTTCAAACTGAAAAATTAACTAAAAGAAATTGTGGAAGACGCAATTGGTCTTTCTGTGTTTATTATAGCCAGACTGTTGGCAATAAAATAAATGGAATACCGGCAGAATGCATAAGTTATTTTATGTCGTAATCGTTTTTCAAACATTTCACGGACTTCTGAGACGATTCATGTTTTTCGACCAAAAAACGGACCGTCTCTTCTAAATGCCTACTAAAGGCCTGATATAAATGAATAATATTACGTCAACAACAAAAAATAACCTCGGTTTTTAAATACGTAGATACCATGGTGGTTGGTAATTTAAGATAAAGTAGGAGAGGATGAAGAGTAATATACGCATTAAAGAGGTATACACAATTACCAAAGACTGTTGGATAGTTTAGTTCTTAAAAGAACTCTTTGAAACTTAAAGAGGTAAAATTCTACGAAAAGAATAAGCCTAAAGAATTAGAAAAAAGCACGATGCATTTCGGAAGACCACTTATTAAGTGCTATACGTCTGCTAACTAAAGAAACATATCACCTGCTTGTATAGTCTAAAGGAAACTGATGACATCGACCCAACGGTATGTGGGAGGGTCAAAATAGGGATAGTTGGAAAACAAATTCCTTTTGCCGGCACAGGTCAGGATCATTAAGTTTTATGTAAATGGCTTCCATCACCTTTAATTGAAAGGCGGAACGGCATTTGTAAAGAATTCTAAAATTATCTTCTGAGTAGGTTTCGGCGCTAGACTTGTTGGACAAAAGATGTTTGTCAACAGCTGAATCGCAACTGATGAATTGACTGGAACGGCATAGTCGTTCTGGTTGTTGACGTGATGGCTGAGTTTTATATCTAATGACGCAAGGAACATGTTGTTTGATCCTATCAACCAGTCTCTGATTAGTTCTACCCACATAGCGAGATCCATATTCGCATTTAAATTCGTAAATAACACAGCTAGATAAAGAAGCAGGTAGAGACTCTTTGTGAGTGGGTGGAAGGATAGTTTTCGTCGAAAAAATGCCAACGAATCTAGCAACAAAAAATGTTTGTTCAGTAATTAGCTTGATCGATTGTCCAAAAGTTTCGGAAATTTGTCCTATCCATGGAAGTTTTAAATAGACTGGACATTTAGCGGGTCCAATTGGTTTGTCTTTTTCACTTTGATTAAAAGCCCTATCAAGTATACTTTCCGGGTAGCCATTAGATAAAAATACAGATTTCAACTTGTCAAGATCACTTTGAAGAAATTTCTTAGATGCAATCTTATGAGTACGGTCAATTAAACATCTAATCAAGGAGAGTTTTTGTTTTCTAGCACTGAAAGAATCAAATCTTGTGTACAGACCCGTAAAAGTCGGTTTCCTGTAAACACTAGTCAAGAAAACCGTGTCCTCTGTGTCTAGTACGTCGAGGAAAGGAAGTTTATTATCTTTCTCATACCCACAAGTAAATTTTAATGATGGGTGAATTTTGTTGAGAGTATCTAGAAGGGCATTGGTTGCAGTGTAGCCGTTAAATATTGCGAAAGTGTCATCTACATACCGTTTGTACCACTCCGGTAGTTCGTGCGATATAGATTGAAACAGTCTAGACTCGTAATATCTGACAAAGATATTTGTTAGAACAGGGCCTAATGGTGACCCCATTGCCACTCCATCGATCTGTTTGAACATAGTGTCACCAAAGCTAAATTCTACCCCCTTTGTGGCGGCAATCATAAGTTCACAGAAAGTGTCTTCAGAAATTTCTGGTGGTGTAATATCTGTGTGGTATAAAGTATTGCCACAAATACTTGTAGTTTCATCCAGAGGGATATTTGTAAATAAGCTTACTATGTCAAATAAACACATGACCAGATTCTTCGTGTCAATAGTTACTTCTCTTAGCTCTTTGACAAAACAAAACGAGTGTTTAAATTTGTTTAAATTTGTTACCACGACAAAATCGCTGTTTTAAAAAATAACCTATTAATGGTACGATCACGTGATACGCCCACGCCTTTCCCACGCTCCGATGTTTCCGCAATTACAATATTTCCACTTTGCGAGTTCTTTTTTCGACTTCATTCTAGTCTAATGACCTAATCTAAAATCTAATAAAATAGTGAAACACAGGTTGAGTGAAACATGGATAGTGAGGAAACGTCACTATCAGAGTCTGAAGCTGAAGATGTTCGTAGTCACAGACATTTAGCCACAGTAAACCACCGAAGTCAAAACAACGTAAACACCCACCACGAGAACAGCCCTTTATGGACAATTGGTTACTACTTGCTGAGTTCAAAAGGCAAAAGCTGGCTTGTTATAAGAATGGCAAACGATGAGAAAGTGAAGTCGTACGTAGGCGTACTGTAGAATTTGCTAGAATTCTAGTGCCGGGGGAATCTACTCAAAGATTAAAGAGACATTTAACGAACTGAACATCCCAAAGGCTAACATAATGGGCTACTTTTCCCATACAACTAACGTGATGTTCACACCGGTGACGTACGGTGCCAATATGGCGCCCGGGGCGGCGATGGCGCGAGAACCCCCTAGGGGGCCGGTGGGCATGCCCCCCGGAAACCTACAGTCTTTGAAATATCATTTCCTGCATTTCTGGGGAAGATTCACATAATTCTGATGGTAATAAAATGTCAAGTAAAAATGCTCAAAATCTAACACATTTCAGCAGTTTGTTTTTCATTCCATAAGATTATCTATATTAATTATTAGATACTTAGCCACCAGCCAGATAGGGAGCTTTCTGGCATTCCGATCAAATTTCGAGCCATTGATAAAACGCTAGTCTACTATTTACAACACAAATTTAATTAAGTGGAATTATTACGTTCATATAGTCAAAACAAGTCACTAAAAGCCTTTGGAAACAACATTTAGAAACAAGAAAAGACAATTTACTGTCTGATTTAGAAAATTTATTTAGCAAAAATGCCGCCCCAATAGAAGTTCCGCCCGGGGAAGCCCGCCCCTCCCTTGGTACGCCTCTGGTTCTGACAGTACAACTCCCACTCTTGTTTGTTAAAATCTGAGATCAACCACGTCCAAGTTGTCAAATGTTCTTGCCATCTGATCCACTTGGTGTCATCGCAAGCCGCTTTAAGGTTATCAAAAATTGTGGAGTTTCTGTGCAGAGATGCATGTGCCCATTTCCATCGTTCATCAAAAGGGCACTTAAACTGTTGTCCCCCGCACAGACACATTGGCTTTTTTTACAAGAATGCGTCAACCGACCTTTTGAACTGTACGAGGCCTTGACACACTATTTTATCTTGGCTGTAAATAAAGATCCATCCCACTCCAATGATCGTATTTTAGCCTCGCTCCAGAATCGTTTTATTCAAGCATATTTACAGTTCCTAAGTTTTCAACTCGAGCCTTTCAACGCATTTAATTGGCTTTTCCAGAGTGAGAAACCTTACCTTCACAATCTAAAGCAGGAAGTACAGAGACTCATCAAATCGATTGTAAGTGATTTTATGAAAGTTAGTATGGTGAAGACAATGCAGCCAAAGAACCTCGACCCTGCGCATCTCCAACACCGCCTGCCTTTACGTTAGACCTACATTAGCCTAGAAGTTTCAGCTACTCTTCAAGAAATTGAGGACGGGACCAAGAAAGAAGACGTCGAAAAGTTTTTAACAGACTGTAAAAACGTTCTTATCAAACGTATACAGCAGATTCACAGAAGATTCCATTTCGAAGCAGAAATACATGAATTTGCGCAGTGCCTCTTGTCTTCCAAAACTGTCCTACCTTAGCAATATTATTGACGTCAAAAAGCTTGATACGGAGTGGAGACAGCATACGTTTGAGAAGAAAGTCAACCCTGATCTCCACTGGGATGAATTCTGGCTGGCTGTACGAGATGCTAAGACCCCTACAGGTGAAGCAAGATACCCAGTCCTCATCACCTTAGTCAGCATACTTGCCTCTTTACCATTTGCGAACGCGGCAGTGGAAAGAATTTTTAATCAACTTAAACTAGTTAAGACAGATGATGGAAATTCGTTGAAGACATCATCTTTAGTTTCCTTGCTTCAGAGTAAGATGAGCTTGAAAAATGGACACTGGTCTGCCGCCAGTCTCAAACCAAGGCATTTTTCTGGTTGAAATGACGTCATTCATGTTTCTATCACAGCACAGAGACACTCAAGCAGTTTTCAACACAACAAGCAGTTTGTTAAGTATAACATCAAGTTAGACCTGGTCCAAATTTCAGATCTATGCTCTCACTTCCTGTTGCTACGAATTCCTGAGATTCTGGGATAAAAATTCCTTAGATTGGGCGGAATTGCTTTAAAATTATGATGGAGTCTTTTCTGTGGGTAAATAATGCCTGAAAAGCTTTAAGTAATAAAAATGCAGTTTTTCTGGAATCCTCACCATTTGGGAAACTAAAATTGTAAAACTTGATTAATTTAAATGAACTATTCCTTAATTCATAAATATACTGTAGAAATATGTGCCTGCTCGGCCAAGGCCTCCCATTGTCAGGAGTCCGCTCCGACAGTCAGGCTCACGAAATTATTAAAAAGGAATTTTCAACCATTAACATTTTGTGATTAGTTGAAGTGTTTAACTGATGATTAGAACAGAATAAGACTGAACAAACTTAGTCATCGTATTAATGACAACAGTCCTTTTTCCTGCGTTTTTTTCATCATTTGAAAGACTTGACTTCATTTTGTTATCTCATAGCACAATATTCAGAGAAATAGAGCTTTCAAGAAAAATCCTCAAATTCTTTAGAAATTCATTGAAAAATTCATTTCCTTAAAAAATTCCTTAGAAAGTTCAAAATTTCCTCAGTTTAAGGAAATTTCCTTAAAAGTGAGGACGCAGATCTGCACTCCACACTACCACTTCAGCGAGAGCTGCTTTCTGTTTGCCAATCGCGCGCGGAAGGCGCAAAACCATCAGTCAAAATGCACGTTCGTGTTTGGATCTCGCGTGGAAATTTGCACGCAGAGTTAAAATATTTTTTTGGCTTGACAGTGGATTTTTACTATCATTTGACTGGCCATAGCCAGTGCAGCTTTGAGAGAAGGGCGCATTGCCATGTCTTGATTAGCTAGTTGGTAAGTACCTCTCAGAACACACCTCAGTTTAACTAGTCTTTGGTTCATTATCAGATCAATTTCTTGATCCTCTGACTGAAATGTAAGATGTTTATCATTGCACGTGTGTGCTTTCAAATTGTTCAATTTTTCGGTATTACAGTAAAAAGTGATAGGTAGTAAAACACTACTAAGCTATTTTACACCATACCCGACCACTCCCACTTCGTCGTTAAAATCTAATCATGCACCCCTCCAGCTACCGAGGCTTAGCTACGTCCTTGAGTGCTCCGCCAACTGAGCCACGAAGGTCGTTGCCGAGAGATCTCGGAATAATCATAACCGGGTGGGAGAAGCTCCGGCCGGAAGTGTTCCAAACGGAACAGTTTGTTTGCATCTTAAAAATGTAACAGCTTTGATCACTGGCTCTGTCATTGAACTGACAACCACGTGTCCCAATTGGACTAATATTCCTTTCAGTTGCGAGAGGCGCGGTACAGTTCAAAAACTTGGCCCGGCATACATTACAATTGTAACTTGTACAGATTACGACAAGATGGACGATAACCAGGTTGTATCGAGCTCCTTCATCAAGTAATTCAGAGACTGGCCGTAAGCACGCGGCGACAAAAACTTGTAACAAGTCTATAAAACTTTTGGCCACCTAAACGTCATGGCGTTCAGGTAACCAACTCTCTCATTACAGAGCCAAATGATCAAAGCTAAAGTTGATCAACCTACAGTTTCATTTATTTCAACCGTATTAGATGTTTGAGTTCAGGGACAATTAGTCAATTTAGTACAATCCGGGCAGGACAGGTAGCCAAACAGTGAAAATCAGGACAACTCCGGTATTCAGGCACATATGGCAACCCTACTTACAACAAAAGAAATCAATATTCCCACATTAACCAAACCGTTGGGGAAGTAATTTGCGAATGGTCACTCCCTTTTTCAGGTGAGAGTAGAGCCTCCAGGTTGCACTTATTTCTTGGTGATTTTTAAATCTCCAAGAAATATAAAAATATCTGCTTCCAGTATAGCACAGCTTAGCAAAATACAAAACGACACAGCTTAACACAATGCAATACCATACAATTGAATTGCCTTTACCTTGACATGATTTAACTAAAGTCGTGTTTAACGCTGATGTGGTCGAGCGTACAATCACATACATGATAAGAAATAAAGAATAGGGCCTTTTGTGCGAGAGAAATAGGGCACGTCTCACGCCAGTAGCAAAAACACTCTTATTAACTGTACGATAATGATGTCTCCTCCTCATGGTAGGAACTTCGGACTGCAGATCCAGTTTTGATCTCTTATGAATGGGTCAGTTCACGTCTAATAAAAGGTGCATCACATTACCCTCCTTTAAATGGACCTAATAATAATAATGCAAGACTTTCTAAAAACCTAAAAGCCGAACAGCTGGCGTAAGCGATAAATTTTGGGTTGAGCGTGGACCAGTGCCTTTTCGGTCGAGACGACTTTCCTGGAGGGCCCCGTAGCTAAAAAAGAGCTCAGGCACTCGGAGTGAAACTGAAAAGTGTCACACCAGAACTGTTTTCTGTTATTTTACTCCGTTTAACGCCAGACGATTTTACTGATCAAGGGAGACATACTGCCAACAAAAGGAGAAAAATTTCAAAACTTTCATAATCGTTTATTCATTATTCTTAATTCTTTCTGGCCGAAGGTCTCCCTGCCGAGTGAAATCACATGGTATCATCCAGGGTAAAATAGTGAAGTCTAACTCAGGTCTCGCAAGGGCTAATCTTGAAAATATTACACAATATGGATGTATAACGCTATTTTTATCACCATTGGTCTCCATCCACACAGTCAACAGAAAAGTGCCTATCCCCCGGGACTGTTGACCTAAGAAAGGAGTAAAACAGCAGATGAATCACATACTATATGCCCCACTCTTTAGGGAGTCCCAAAAGTAAGGGGAGTGTTTTGGATTAGAGAAACGTTTAGAAAAGATCTTTTGCTTTACTACAACTTTCTTATATTGTCTTTTGTCTGAAGAAGGGCACTTTGCTCGAAACGTTAGAATTCTTTGCGATCAGTCACGACAGTTACCAACTTTGAACTTTTTACCTAGTCCTTTTTGTATGGATAATACAATATACAAAAAGCATTTTAGCGGTGCAGCAACGAAAAATACGACTGAATGTTAATTCGGTCCATAGACTCCATGCTGAGCGATATATCTTGCTTCACTGCTTGTTGTATACTTTGTATTGAGGTTGATTGAAACCTTTCGCCAGTGCAATTTGATATTAGTCATATTTTATTTAGCCACTGTTTTTTGGCTAATGGAAGATCGAGCATGTGTAATTTTTTTATAAAATCACGTCACCTATTGCACGTCATACATGTGATGAGGTGAAATGGTAAATATGGGGGCTGATGTATAGGGCCCCGCCAAGCCTCATGCTTTCAAATTGTTACGAACCCCACCCCAGCTTTATCCACCTCGGTGTCGACTCTCTGGCATTGGCTGAGGGTGCCCATTGATCTATTCCTAACATGCAAGAATGGTCGTTTCACATCATCTCTACTCAATTTTTTCCCACTGGAGGAAATGGAATGAAAAGTTCAATATTCCTGAGCCAAAATAACTAAATGATTTAGAAACTATTCATGGTTCTACAATCGGAAGTCATTTTAAAATAATGCTGAACATATTTAAGCGATTCTAGGACCAAGCATCGTTTGTGACTTTTGAAGGTATTTTATTGAATAGGCCTGTTTTGTTGCCGAGTTTATTTGAATTCAAAATGACAATTTAACTTTCTTGTCTAGATTTCTTCAACCGTCTTATGATGATAATTTGATATTACTCACTTCTATTGCTAGGTTGTGGTACAGATTGCAGGTTCTTTATTGATATTCTTATTTTAAACCTGTAATAAATATTACTTATTTATTGTAAGCTTTGATATTCAAATTTATCATTTGAAGTTGTGCTGCTGTTATAAAGTTATCACGCCCATCGCGTGTATTCGTCTTAATTATGTCTTTACTGTACGCCCCAATATCTTTCACAATTTTTACACTACATAATCTGTACGTTCACAAATACGTAGCACGAAGGTAATATCATAGAAGTACACGAACAACTTTACGAAGTGGAGTCGGCAAGAAGGGCTATTGGGTTTTCTCCTCTCTAACACTCGAAATAAATATGGCCGCGTATTATTTCTCTATCTAGGCCTCAAATAACGTTTAGATGTTTGAAGTATACTATGCAGTTGTTTGATGTGAACAACAGGAAGTGTAGTATTCAGAAAATCTCGTAATGATCTTGGTCCACATCCCACAACAACAGATACACAGGAATAATTTACGTATTCATTGTATCTAGAAATCTATTCCTAAATACAGTATCTACAACCAAATTTATAAGCGCTGTATTTAGAACAGATTTTGTTCGTACAGTAAATACACAACAAAAATTATTTATCTAAAAATTAAATACAAAGACCAACTGAGAAAAGACCAGTTTTATTTCAATTAATAACTATTCGGTCATTAATTATTAATTCATTTTTCAACAACTATACTGTTGCTCTGTAAGTAGTTGTTCTGTTATTCCACTCTAATTATACAATTGAATTATAGATTGCGTCAGTCCAGTTAAAAATTCATTTTCATTGGGCATAATTTTTTGCATTAATTTGACCTAAATATGGACTGTAGTTTCATTGCTATAATTAATTAGCTAACAAATTAAATTATAAGCACTAGAAGGGGATAATTGACAGTTAACATTTATGATACTATGTTATTCCGAGTTTGAAGCTCATTTTAGCAAATCAAATAAACTTATATCATTCACCACAGTGCTTTGTGACAGTTGATTTGAGTCCATCTGAGTTTGTCCCACAGCTCCTTGGGACAGCGGCACTTGAGAAAGCTGGGCGAGCTGCGGTCGTTGTGCCGTGGTCAGCGGTACTGCATTTATTTGTGCTTGACCAAGTTGATTCTGAGTTCTTTGAGCCAACTGAGCACGGACCAATGGTGTCTGTTGCAACGTTTGGTTGAGACGGGAAAGCTGCTGTTGTAGCTGCTGTTGTTGTTGCTGTTGTAGCTGCTGTTGTTGTTGCTGCTGTTGTTGTAGTTGTTGTTGTTGCTGTTGTTGTAGTTGTTGTTGTTGTTGTAGTTGTTGTTGCTGTTGCTGTTGTTGTTGTAGCTGTTGTTGCTGCAGTTGCTGTTGTTGTTGTTGTTGCTGCAGTTGCTGTTGTTGTTGTTGTTGCTGCAGTTGCTGTTGTTGTTGTTGTTGCTGCAGTTGCTGTTGTTGTTGTTGTTGCTGCTGTTGCTGTAACTGCTGGGGCTGAAGTTGCCGTTGTTGCTTCTGCTGCTGTAATTGTTGTTGTTGCTTCTGAATGCGCACGACTCTCTGAACCTCTTGATGTTGGTTATGGGTTGAAGATGTTGTCCCAGTTCCTTGTCCTTGATTCAGCAACTGTCGCTGCAGCTGCTGCTGCTGCTGTAAGTTCTATAAAGTAAAATAGAAATTGGGAATGTTGACAACGTAACGCCACACACGACAGCTTTCATAATCCACAGACACATTTCAGAGCTCAAGAAACTCGTTTATCCTTGAACTCCATTGTAAAAACCCGGGAATATCGGCTTTACAGAGGTTGCATACCAAAGTTACTTATAGGATCGGCACTAGAACGCAACCGCTGAGTCCAGGTAACCGTGTGGGGACTGGGACTGGAAAATTAAGAATTTTATTAACTTGATAACTTTTTGGAAAAAATCGATGCAGTTTAGGTTACAATGTCACCAGGGGTAACACGTCAACGGTTAGAATTAGGGTTAGGATTAGGATCCTAATTCCAACTCCAACCCTAACCCAAACCCCCAGCATCCAGGATAAATCCGAATCTTAGGACTATCGACATTTCAGGATTATCCTGAATCTTATCCTGAATCAATCTCCACACAGTTACCTGGTCTCAGTGGTTCCGTTCTAGTGCCGACCTGATTATAGTGATTTGATGGCGATAATCGGTATTGTGGACCAGTGGTCTCTTCAGACAGGGGGGGCCACTCAGATGAAGTGGCCACTCAAAGAGGTTCGACAGCAATACTTTTATGAAATCTGTCGGTTCATCTCAGGAGCGACAAATGTGTTTAAAACAGGACCCTCCAGCTTCGCTGAAAGTGACCTTATCTAATGCCAATATTCATCAACTTAAAACATAAGATATCTTTGTAGTTCCATCTGAATGTCATATAAGACTTATTTCGATTCGCAGTCTTCGTCCAATGCAGGGCCATCGGAAGCGGAGGGTGTAAGGGAATGTAACACCCCCCCAATATTTATTGGTGATGAAATTCAGAAAAACTACTCTGTGATTCAAACTAACATTTAGGTAAACTACAAAACAACTGATTTGGCAATTAAAAATCAACTGAAAGAGAAATCATTAAGTATTTCAAACGGAAAAGGACCTTTCCATTGTCGGATTCCGAGAATGCCATTGGATGAACGTTCCACAGAGGTTTCGGCCAGTTTCTGACATTTTAAAAAAAGAAACCTTGTGGTCCTGTGGAGTGAAACCAGAAATTTTGAAGGGCAAGGCCCGTAGGGAGGTATCAAGGCACCATCGAGGCGATTTTGATAATT
Source organism: Heliopora coerulea (assembly GCA_030142905.1). Lineage (NCBI taxonomy): Eukaryota > Metazoa > Cnidaria > Anthozoa > Scleralcyonacea > Helioporidae > Heliopora > Heliopora coerulea. Next base: position 13,639 of record JASJOG010000272.1, read on the forward strand.
TCGGCTGCAGTAGATCTACGTGGCTTTGGTGAATGAGGTCAAAAAAACTGCCGCTAACAGGACACAAAAGACCTCCCACAAAAAGGGCAGGGGTGGCGACCCTCCATCCCCTCTAATTGTACCCCCTGGATAAATGGGTTATATTTTCACGTAGCCACTGCCACTAACAGACGTTAGCCACTAGCTCGGATGAACAAAGCGACATTATTCAATGTCGTTACTCATTAACTAAACACAAAAATAGCGATGATGTTGCGTCCGGATGTCATTTACCACTTCTTTTAACTAACTGGTTAAACTGTTGAGTGATATTGGCCTTGAAAAGCTGATTTCTGATTCAACTTAAGCCGTGAATAATTGTCGAGTTCTGATTTGTGATCCCGATTTGATTTATTGCAATGGATGTTGCAAAATTTTAAAGCTCAGTCTAGGGTAAACAATTTACGTATTTTTAAAAATTCACATTAAATATAATTTGTTTCATTCAAAACAAAAATACCTGTAGCATAAGCTGCCACATTTCCTGGCTGTTTCGACCTGGTAAATTAACTTGTTGCCGATGTTGTTGTTGTTGTTGTTGCTGTTTTTGTTGCTGCTTCTGTTCTAGTGGCGTTTTAATCTGCTGCATTTGTTGTGGTGTGTATTGTATTTGAGTTGGACGTTGATTTGCAATTTGTAACGGTAAGGCTGAAGCAGGATTTGGATGTTGAAGTGTTGAGTTGTCATTCGGCATCTTAAAAATGAAAGGAAAAAAAAAAATAAAAGAGTACCAAGGACATGGAACCCACACGGCTGTAGATTACGGCTTCTGGGAACTGAACTTTCATTCCTACAAGTCGTTGGGTTGGGTTTCATGGAAGGCTTTCGCACCATTATTTGCACTCAAAATTTCTTAGCATTTCTTTCTTCAGGTATACCAAGTTCACAGTTGTAAACTTTCCGCAACGTCTTAGTCTGTAAAAAATCTTTAATATAATTAAAATCTTAAAAACAGGATCCTCAAATACTATTATCTTAGTCTTTGTAAATCAATTCTAACAGGATTTTCTTGGTTATTAGAAAGTTATAGGATTCGATCATCGTCTGGGGGTTTTAAAGAAACTTTAAATAAGTCCTTTTTTAAAGAAACTTTAAATAAGCCCTTTTTTCAAAGAAACTTCACTGGTAATGCACAGTTTTCGCGGTTTTTTCCACGAAAAAACATGGTGACGCTCTTTTGAACGCAATTTATCCTTCGGACGTGATCGCCATCACTGTCAGCTCGAGAAACAGTATAAAGTACACCTTTCGTGATTGTACAAAACAATTCCTTGTCAAATATTTTTCTCTGACCAACTGACCTCGTTTAAGTTTCACCTTCAACACATATTACTGATAAAGTTTAGTTGGTATTTGTTGCCGTGGTCAGCGGTACTGCATTCATTTGTCCTTGACCAAGTGGATTCTAAGCCCGTTAGTTAAGTCAACTAAGCACGAGCCATTGGTGTCTGCTACCACATTTGATCAGTGCCAGATTAAGTCTTGTGGAGGGGCCTGGGGCACTCTTAGCATTGCGGGGCCTCTTTGATGGACACAGTGTTTTAAGGATGCTGTGTTTGGAAATGAAAACCTAAAGCGATCACCAAAACGATACGTGTAAATTGAGATCATCGATATATTTAACTCCGGAAACGGCCGACGGACAAGTGGCAATATAATATAATATAAAAGCAGTATAATGGACTTGATTCTACCGTATAATCTATTTAATTTTTATAAGATGTTAAACTTAGCATAAAAGCCATACATGAGAAATATTCGCGCGACACCAAGCACAGTTCTTGCAACCGACAAAAAGTAGGTGGGCAACGTAAAATAAATTTTAACCTACATTAAAAAACTACAAACTCTGTTAGAGAAATGCAATTGATTGATGGCATAAGCAGTCAGGTCAAACTATATTAATATGACACTGCAGTATCCATATCCTCGATTTGGATAGATTACTTCCTTGCTTTGGCTGCAAAAAATTCTGCAGGAATTTCATACACGTTCGGTTATCTCCAAAACATCAATTTCCGTTGAAAGAATTGCTAATATAATCAACTTTTAGGTGGATATATGTTGGAGATGAGAGAGTTTCGAGATGCCATCAATCATCGATCAACACTTTTTTAACCCTAAACTCAGAAAAACGATATCTGAGCCGGAGACGGGGATCGAACGGCAGCACATATGGTCGAAGTTGCACCTGCGTTTGCCATCTGAGTCTCTGTAACTCAATGGTTAGAGGGTTTTACCGGTCATCAGAAGGTTGAGGGTTCGATCTCCGTCTGGGGCTTAGAAATCATTTTCTGAGTATCGAGCTTGAAGATCGTTCATCTACCTCAATATATCCAAGCTCTCACGTCTTCTCAAACATCAAACAACCTCAATCATTATTAATATATAGTGGCTTCCGCTTAGGTCGCACATATATATGGAATTTGCACCTTAGCTCACCATCTGAGTCTTTGTAACTCAATGGTTAGAGCGTTTTACCGGTCATCAGAAGGCTACGGCTTCGATCCCCGTCTGGGACTCTGAAATTATTTTCTGAGGTTATGGCTTGACGAACGTTTATCGATAATCTAACCAACGTTTGTTGTCTCTAAAGAAGTGCACGATAGCAACTGGGAAGTCAAAGTTCCAGAACTCGTGTTGCCTGAGCATCACCATGTTCATATGAACAATGGCTTCGTTAATAATGTCTTTTCCAGCTGTCGGAACGGTCTCCTGGTTTGACCAATTTTCAACACAACTTGTGTCAAATTGTCATCGTGGCTTAATCCTGAACGCGTATCTGTGGGATGAGTTGGCTGATTTAGAACTTCCTGTATTCTTCTCGACTTCGAAACAACACAGTTTATTTGACCTTCCTTTTCTGTTGCTTGCTTTCGTTTCTGCGCTGTATTAGGGCACTTGCGTGACCGGTGATTGTACCTCTGGAGTTGCTCATATTTGTAAACAACTCGATTTCACTCAACTGTTTTTATGGTTCTTTCAAACCATAACATCTTATTGAATGAATGTTTTTGTAAGGCACTGGTGTTAGCTCCTGTTGATCACGAAGTGCCGTTTCAGAATATTTTACTATTTATATTATTATTATTATTAAAGTTGTTGTAACTGTTGTTTATATTGTTGTCCTTGTTGTTGTTCGTGTAGCTATTATGTTATGACTATGATTGTTTTGTCTAAAGCCCTCTATGTGGAGACCCCTTTATGTAAGGGACCCTACGGCACGTGCCCTAAGTGACGTCGTTATGCATAATGTCTATTGTTAATCAAACTCGACCTCAGCCTTACATTATGCTGACATCTAAACGCCTCTATCCTTTGCCGCAGTCGTTCTACTACATTTGCTCGACTATTTGGACGTCGACGTATTGGGTTGTCGTTCGGCATCTTAAAAATGAATGGGAAAAAAAAATAAAGTTATACTCAGGACATTTATTCACTTAGACTAAGCCTTCTGAGAATTGAAGTTTCATTTTTTACAATTCGATTTGGCTGGGCTTTACAGAAGGCTTTCACTTCATTATTTGCGCTCAAAATTTCTTAACATTTTACTCTATATATATACCAAGTACACATTTGTAAACTTTCCACAACATGTCAGTCCTTGTAAGCAAAATTTTACAGAATTTCTTTGGTTATCAGAAATTATGGGATTCGATCATCTTCTGGAGCTTTTTTAATGAAACTTTAAACAGGGTTCGTACTGATGAAAGATCACAAAATTCCAGGAATTTTCCAGGGTAGCAACACTACTTTTCCAGGACCCAACCCCTGGTTTTCTTCTTTGGCATAAAGAGCAAGAATGTATTATTTCTTATGACAACAGTACAACATTTCATTGGTTTCAATATAAGAATTAAGCAATTATGAATTCAAGAGTCGATTCTATTTGGATTTAACAGAAAAGCCAGGACAAAAGCAAACAAATCTGTTTTGTGTATGAAAGAAGGAACTTTTGTGAATGTACATATTTGGCAGCTCTGGTTTGTCTAGTTTCAAATTCTTTACAAAATTCCAGGAGAATTCCAGGAGTACCCAGAAAACAGCTCTCTTTCCAGGAGTTTTACAGGGCCCTGGAAAGAAATTACAAAATTCCAGGAGTTTTCCAGGAATTCCAGGAGTAGTGCGAACCCTGTTTAAATAAGTCCTTTTTTGAAGGAACTGCTCTGGTTATGCCGAATTTTTGCGGTTTTTCCAAAGAAAAAAATTGTGACGTTCTTTTGAACGAAATTTATCTTTCGGACGTGATCGCGATTACTGCCATATCAAGAAATGGTATAAAACATATTTCGGTTGTACAAAACATTTCCCCAGCAAATACTTTTCCGTGACCAACTTATTACACTTAACTTCTACATTCAACATTTATTACTGCAACATTGGTATTCGTTGTTCTGAAGTACTTCTCACCACCACCTGTTACCATAAACGACAGCACTCTATTACCCTGAAACGCTTATCTTAAGCACCTTTTATTGTTCAAGCTAACAATCCTTAGCCTGAGGTGCTTCTCGTCAATATTCAAGGACAGCAACATTGCTCAAATTTATTTCGAGAACATTGAATCCATGTTACTTACGATTCGAGGATGATTCAATGTCGAAGCGGCTGGAAGATTTCCAGGGTTAGCCGTGTGCAATGTAGTTGACATAGAAGTAGACAATGAAGTAGACGATGAAGTAGACGATGAAGCAGACGATGAAGCAGACGATGAAGCAGACGATGAAGCAAACGATGAAGTAGACGATGAAGCAGACAATGTAGCGAGTCTGGTCTGTTGCAGCAACGATGCAGCCAATGAAAATAAGTAATGAAATGAAAAAATCATTAAAAAGGGGTGGTACATATTAGACATGAAGGCTCATTGTTACACAACTATAGAAAGAAACTATACCAAGTTTTTGTTTTGGTCGTAACCTGCCTTGTTTTGCAACACCTTGCCTCAATCTCTAGAGATATTTGACTGCACCTGCGCCATTGTAGCAGAATATTCCGATCCTTGAGGTTTTTGAGAAGTCTGGGTGTTCGAGATACTGGCAGAAGATGGGTGTATTTGTTGCTGCTGCTGTTGTTGTTGCAGTTGTTGTTTCTGACTCTGTTGTATCTGAGCTACTTCGAGCTGTAGAGTTTAATGCAACAAAGTTCTTATAGCCTGAGAATGCAATGTCTTTCGATTTGGTTCTGAAGAAATCTTCGTCATAACCAGAGTTTTGACACAGTCTCTCTTTTTAACTGACGATGAAGTAGTTCAAATGGTAGAGGAAAGTCGCAATAGTCTAGCTTGTTCGAAGGTAGAGAGAAATTTAATCCTTTAATTAAAATGTGCTTTTCTTCGGAAGTGAGAGTTCGGCTCGAGAAATTAAAGATGATGTCGCCAGGATTTTGGTTTGTCGCTGGGTGGAAAAGCAGAGGCGAAGTAACATCTTCTCTTGGATCTTTTGATGCTTTTCAATTCTTCTGGAGTTCTCTTCATCCGAAACTGACTTGGGGTGGATTTCTTCAAAACCAAATTGAAAGACATTGCACTCTCAGGCTATAAGAACTTTGCATCACCGAACTTTCTACTCACACGCGAAGACTAAATACAACAAAGATTGATTCGCACAATAAACATCCTGGTCATGCACTAATTACGAAGCCTCCAATGTACTAAGGAGAAAGTGTTAACTCGCTGTTGATATGAGTGCCGCGTGTAAGAGATGTCCTCGTGAATTCAGGAAAATTTTCTTAGAAGTAATTACGGAAATTGAACCCGTAACCTGCTGATCGCTGGCGAGATGTTCCGTGAAGTTATACAGAAAATTGTAGTGATCTCTAATCACAGCACGATGAGCACTAATATATAAGTAGTGTAGGCCGATGACGTTAGATTGGGTTGGAATATGGCATGGCTTAATGTATCATATCGACATACCAGCAGGATCGAAATTCTTTCAAAGCTGTTGGTTTACCATACCTTCTCTACAAGGCCATTTGTACGGAGGCCTGGCCAAGATGACGGAAAGTTTATAAAGGCTTGAACCAATGGCACTGCCAAAACTTGGATGGTCTACGCTTCCTTCGTGGCTGAGATCATAATGAATATATAGAGTATTCTGACTGTTCCGTTGTGGAGTTTGAATTATGAAGATAAACTTAATCTCTTTTCGGGGTGATTTTTTGTAATATTTTTTTCCCGAAAAAGCTGACTGAGAGGCGTGGGTCAAGTTAATACGCGAGCAACATAAAGTTCATTTCAGCCAGCCTTTATCAGGGCTGTTCACTGCAAGGCTAACTGCCAATCAAAAAGTAAAACTAAAAATGACGCATATTGGGCCTGATTAGTCCACGCACAGGAAGGTAAAAAGCTCGATTAAGTTAGGATATACGGCTCTTCAGGTACGTACCACCAAAAAAAGCTCACTCTTGAAAACGTCGAGGGATACATTACTCTAATGGCTGACCCAGTTTCTACCCCCCTGCCCATGCATGCTGTCATCTTGATCGTCAGATAGTGGCCATAAAACGCCAAAGAGGTCTACCATGTCTGCCATTCACGACTTCGTTTTTGGGTGAATCATTAAATGAAGTAAACAATCCAGTTACTGTGGAATATTCAAAGCAGCCATCGTTTCGAAATGGTTACTATTTTTTATAAACCGCCATTTTTTTCAGGCTACGAACAAATTGCCCTAAGTGTGAGGTTTGAGAATGTAGTTCTTTGGTACTGATATGACTGCTCATGTCCTCAAACTTTCGACTTTGAAAACCTTTCTGAGTTTACTATCTTGACAGCATGCACACTCACTGATTTAGCCGTTCATCAAACATCTTCCAAACAACATTTCCAGGAAAACCACTCACCTGAGTCTTTTTGTGATCATCAATGACTTTCTAAAAAAACCCAACAGATTTGTTATTGTATATATCTTTAAAAATCGTTAATGATTCACGACAGAACACCTAAGAAAACCTTATGCGAGACATCTTTTCAAATGTGATAAAGACAAGCTTTGTTGTATTCGAAAAAATTCTCGTTGAACCAGTTCAAAAAACACACGATAAGTGACTTTCGGGTCTAAAAACACTCGGCTACCTCCAGGTGCTTTAATTCAGATTAACATCAACAAAATGCACGCTTTCATTGGCTCAAAGTCATCAGAAGTTTTGGTAACGGCGTAGCGAGACAATTGACACTGGGCAATGAAATGTACAGGTCAGCAAATCTTCATTCCGTTAAAAAGAGAAAATTAAATTTATATAAATATGATAGAAATACAAAAATACCTCATAGGCCATTACAATTTTATCCCCTTGAATATTGTAATACCGTCTTTAGCAAATTTTTGGTGTTTTTTGAGTCGGCATGAGCGGGGCGCCGAAGGATAAGTTTGTCCCCAGGCACCCCAGTGCACACTACACTGTTGGTTACTGGTGGTTACTTGAGGCATGTGAATATTGGGTAGAGTGCCACTCCTGTTCACTCAAGAAATGTCCGCAGGAAATCCCTGTCCCGTAAACCTCGCAGGACTGCTATTTCAGGAGATTGCCTGGTCTCAATGATATCATCGGGGATACGTCATGTAAGCAAAATCATCACTTTAGCAGCATACTCTAAGAAATATAACTAGTGATTCCACAACTGGTTCTGGATTACTCACCTTAATGGCACCCACAAACTTAGGCTGAAATAATAAAACACAAAAAAAAATTATTCAAAAATTCACTTGTATTAAACATCGACACAAAGACAAATATATTTAATATTTAGACATCTACTGGTGTATAGTGGCGCGGTATTTCGTGAAAATCCCAATTAGCACACTGGTGTTTGGAATTTTCGCCCAAAAATTTGAGCAATCTATGAGAGTTAGGACTTTCTCTGAAAAGTTTGAAAATCAATCTCCAAAACGTGTCTAAATCAACATAAAATTGACTTCTTTGCTTTATGTAGACAACTAAAGCAATTTAATTAATTGCACCTATAACACATTTGATTTATTTCAATACAGACTTCTCGGGGTCAGACGAGGGTAAATCTGATAGGATAACCCATCTCCGGTAGCAACGATAGCCGCAAGAGACAAAAAAGGCGTCCTATTTTCAAGCAAAAAAAACCACTCATCCCCATGGACTCAACGTTCGTTGAGTCCATGGGGATGATTGGTTCCTTGATTGAGCAGAGCATTGGAAGATAAAAACAAACTCGCGCACAGTTTTCTCTTGTGTTGTTTTTATTTATCACATACTTATTTCTGCTCACTTGGAGTCTCTGAGGGTTTCATCGAATGCCGATTTGTTAATCGTCGTCAAAAAAGCAAATGACCTCCCTCTTGTTACCTGGTCGTTGATTTGTTTGTTTTTGTTTCTCACATTTCACTTGATTGACTGTTTATCACATAACTCGTTTTCGTATAAAATCTAGTCCAGTTGCGATTCCTGTTTCAGAAAACGTTTCTCACTCTGACGAAGGGCCTTTACCCGAAACGTTAGGATTCTATGCAATAAGTCACAGCAGTTACCAACTTTTGAACTTTTTATACATCCATATATGTATGCCTCATGTCTACACCTACATCTACATCAACATCTACGTCTATACCTTTACCTTAACTTATACCTATACCTATACCTTTACCTACACGTACACTCACACCTACAGTTACACCTATATCTATACCTATATCTATGCCTATACATATACCAATACCTATACCTATACCTATACCTATACCTACACATTTACCTACACCTACACTTACACCTATACCTATAACTATACCTATACCCATACCTATACCTATACCTATACCTATAACTATACCTATACCTATACCCATACCTATACCTATACCTATAACTATACCTATACCTATACCTATACCTATACCCATACCTATACCTATACCTATACCTATACCTATACCCATACCTATACCTATACCTATAACTATACCTTACCTATAACTATACCCATACCTATACCTATACCTATACCCATACCTATACCCATACCTATACCTATACCTATACCTATAACTATACCTATACCTATACCTATACCTATAACTATACCTTACCTATAACTATACCTATACCTATACCTATACCTATACCCATACCTATACCCATACCTATACCTATACCTATACCCATACCTATACCCATACCTATACCTATACCTATACCCATACCTATACCTATACCCATACCTATACCCATACCTATACCCATACCTATAGCCATACCTATACCCATACCTATACCCATACCTATACCTATACCTATACCCATACCTATACCTATACCTATACCCATACCTATACCCATACCTATACCTATACCTATACCCATACCCCCTATACCTATACCTATACCTATACCCATACCTATACCTATACCCATACCTATACCCATACCTATACCTATACCTATACCCATACCTATACCCATACCTATACCCATACCTATACCCATACCTATACCCATACCTATACCCATACCTATACCCATACCTATACCTATACCTATACCCATACCTATACCCATACCTATACCCATACCTATACCCATACCTATACCCATACCTATACCCATGCCTATACCCATGCCTATACCCATGCCTATACCCATACCTATACCTATACCCATACCTATACCTATACCTATACCCATACCTATACCCATACCTATACCCATACCTATACCTATACCTATAACTATACCTATAACTATACCTATACCCATACCTATACCCATACCTATACCCATACCTATACCCATACCTATACCCATACCTATACCCATACCTATACCCATACCTATACCCATACCTATACCTATACCTATAACTATACCTATAACTATACCTATACCCATACCTATACCCATACCTATACCCATACCTATACCCATGCCTATACCCATACCTATACCTATACCTATACCTATACCCATACCTATACCCATACCTATACCTATACCTATAACTATACCTATAACTATACCTATACCCATACCTATACCCATACCTATACCCATACCTATACCCATACCTATACCCATACCTATACCTATACCTATACCTATACCTATACCCATACCTATACCCATACCTATACCCATACCTATACCTATATACCCATACCTATACCCATACCTATACCCATACCTATACCCATACCTATACCCATACCTATACCCATACCTATACCCATACCTATACCCATACCTATACCTATACCCATACCTATACCTATACCTATACCCATACCTATACCTATACCTATACCCATACCTATACCATACCTATACCTATACCTATACCCATACCTATACTATACCTATACCCATACCTATACCCATACCTATACCTATACCTATACCCATACCTATACCCATACCTATACCCATACCTATACCCATGCCTATACCCATACCTATACCCATACCTATACCCATACCTATAACTATACCTATAACTATACCTATACCCATACCTATACCCATACCTATACCCATACCTATACCCATGCCTATACCCATGCCTATACCCATACCTATACCTATACCCATACCTATACCTATACCCATACCTATACCCATACCTATACCCATACCTATACCCATACCTATACCCATACCTATACCCATACCTATACCCATACCTATACCCATACCCATACCTATACCTATACCTATACCCATACCTATACCCATACCTATACCCATACCTATACCCATACCTATACCCATGCCTATACCCATACCTATACCCATACCTATACCTATACCTATAACTATACCTATACCCATACCTATACCCATACCTATACCTATACCTATACCCATACCTATACCCATACCTATACCCATACCTATACCCATACCTATACCTATCCCTATCCCTATCCATATACCTATCCCTGTACCTACACCTATACCTATACCTATACATTTACCTACACCTACACTTACCCCTACACTTACACCTACACTTACACCTTTACCTATACCAATACCTATACCGATACCTATATCTATGCCTACGCCTACACTACAGCTATACCTAAATCTATACCTACAACACCTTTTGCTGTTCATTACCAGAAAATATACTACCATTAACGCCAACCTCAAACTCATTAACACAAAAATACATTCAGTTTATTCAATCGACATTCACTAGCGTAGATATGCAACCATTTGCATCAAAGGGCATTCTATTGCGCCAACAGTCAACCATTAACACCATTCTACTACACACTAGGGATAATAAAATTTCACTCACACAAGAGAAATGTCTTGCCTAATTGAAATTTTATTATCCCTAATATATAGTAGAATGGTGTTTATGGTCGTCTCTTGGTGCTATGGAATGCCCTTTGATGCAAATGGTTGCGTATCTACGCTAGTGAATGTCGATTGAATAAGGTAAATGCATTTTTGCGTTAATGATTTTGAGGTTGGTGTTAATGATAGTATATTTTCTGGTAATGAACAGCAAAAGGTGAACTACACTTACTCCCAGATCTACACCTCTATCTATGCCAATGCTCACCGTATTTTAAGAAATTAACGCTCCATAAAATATACGCAAATTCGAAAAATTCGTGTAGGGTCAAGGAACACTAAAATCCGCGACCTTAATTTCCGTAATTATGATCCCAAATTCTTGATCCTGCCCAGACACAGTTAACACCAAGATAAAAATATCTTTTCTTTGCTTTTTGTTATTCTCTATTAAGATTTGATGTTCCCCCAATGTACATTTCATTGTGAGGATTACCAGCATCTAATTAAGTAGCGCATTAATAAGATCTTTATAACCAAAGATATGTAACTTGAATCCTCATTACTGAGTGGTGGAATAAAATGTGCTCTTGTTGGTACCATTAATTTTTTTCTTCGGGTTAATCGCGTTAATTTATTTCGTTTTGAAATTTTACTTCCTCTTTCCCAAGTAATTTTCCCTATCACTGGGGTTAATTTAAAATACCGTAATTAACACGAGCGTTACTTTCCTATGGTGATGTACATCCATCTATACCCGTACCTACACTTATGCCTATACCAAAATATCTATAATGTGTGCAATATACACAACATATCTATATACCTGTATCTACATCTGTATCTATTTCTCTTATATATTTTTACCTATATCTGAACCATATCAATTTCTATATTTATATCTATACATAAAAATGTGACGTGTCAGTAAGTGTAATGAATGTACATGTGCATATATGTACACAATATGTTTGTAGATAGACCAGTGATCTTTCTCCTCCAAACTTTGAAAACATTCATAAACTGGGGCACAGCCGCTTTTTGAAGGACAAACACATATATCGATGGTTTGCAATCAATCTAACGAGATTGCCGAAACAAGCTCAAACTCATCAACACAAAAAATATATTAATTTTATTCGATCGACATTCACTAGCGTAGACACGCAACCGTACGCATCGAAGGGCATTCCATAGCGCCAACAGACGACCATTAACAACATACTACTGTACATTAGGGATAATAAAATTTCAATTACGCAAGAGAAATGTCTCGCCTAATTGAAATTTTATTATCCCTAATGCATAGTAGAATGGTGTTAATGGTCGTCTCTTGGCGCTATAGAATGCCTTTTGATGCAAATGGTTGCATATCTACGCTAATGAATGTCGATTGAATAAAATGAATGTATTTTTGTGTTAATGACTTTGAGGTTGGCGTTAATGGTAGTATATTTTCTGGTAATGAACAGCAAAAGGTGTAATACCGCAGCCATGTTTGTTCCAAATATATTAACAGTTAATAAGATTCTTTTTCAATGTGCCACCAACATCATTAATTTATTCTGGGAGCAACCAAAGAGAGCAACTGGGGGGACCAACTGCCTTCGATCATTAATGGGACAAATTCTTTCTCCCAACGAAATAAATCATATGAAAGATTGAATTGTTCATTGTCGGTTCAGTGTTGTTAATTGAATGACATTTTTCTAGTCTTGAACTGGATTGTTTGTTTTTGCGCGACGTTTCGGAAGAATCTTCTTCCATTTTCAGACGTGGCGGTGTGGGCGACTTGAGTGTTTATATGTTGTCGTGAGAGGCGAACCTCTGTGAAGATACCCCTTGAGCGTGGGACGAGGAATGTTTGTGGGCAGAATGAAGTTTTGATCCTTCCTTTGGTTTAAGGTTGGTAAGCCAAATGTCTGGTAGTTTGTAGGATGTTTTGTCGATGTGATGTGGGCGTGTTGATGAGTGGATTGATTCTTTTATTAGTCCGGTTTTATAGTGAGGTTCTTGGTGTAGAATTTTCTTGGTGTTCCACTCGAAAACTGGTCTACTCCCACCGCAACTACCGAGCCAAACGAAGTGTTGTGACCACATTATTCCAACGAGCACACGCCATTATATCTAGTAGATAAGAAGTCAAAAAGGAAGAAGATCACCAGCATAATGTTCTAAATGCAAGCAGCTACCAACCATCGTTTGTAAAAAGATCCCTTGCCAAAACCGAACCAACCAACCACACAGATATTTCCGATCCCGCAACAACAGTCAACTTAACCTACGTACACAAAATTAGCGAAAGCATCCGCCAAATTCTATCCCACCATAATATCCACTCCACTTAATACACGCATTCAACACTTCGAAGTATTTTATCCAAACCGAAGGATCCAGGACCACCACAGAAGAAAAACAATGTTGTCTACAAATGGCAATGCAACGATTGCGAGGCCATATACATTAGGGAAACAAAACGAACGCTAGAACAGAGGACAAAAGAACATCAACGAGCAGTGAGAAAAAGACAAACAAAACAATACGAGACTGCAGACCATTGCTGGCAGCACAACCACACTTTCGACTGGAACACCAAGAAAATTCTACACCAAGAACCTCACTACAAAACGCGACTAATAAAAGAATCAATCCACTCATCAACACCCCAAATCACATCAACAAAACATCTGACAGACTACCAAACATTTGGCTCACCAACCTTAAACCAAAGGAAGGATCAAAACTTCATTCCGCCCACTCACAATCCTCGTCCCACGCTCAAGGGTTGTCTTCACAGAGGTACACCTACCACGACAACATATAAACACTCAAGTCGCCCACACCGCCACGCATGAAGATGGAAGAAGATTCTTTCGAAACGTCGCGCAAAAACAAACAATCCAGTTCAAGATTACAAATAAATCATATTTGTCATAGGAAATCATTTTATAACTGCAACTTCGGCTGAGAAATGCATTTTTGGATAGAACTGGGGACTCTTGAGTCGAAACATTTTCCCAGTGGCTAGTTGACCTCCATCCATTCAGAAATCATGGTTGCGCCCCTGAATTCATTTCAATCCAGACACTTACCTGATCATTGGGTATCAATCCAACAAATTCTCTTTTACGAGGGCTAAAAATCAGCAACAAAATCCTTACATCGCAGTCAGTGGCATTTACAAAATGAACGCATCCAGCCTATAAAACAGAAAGAAGGTGGCTAGGTTTACTTAAGAGTCACTGCGCCTGTTTTTAACACTCCATGTATCAACGAATGGTTTATTTGTCAAATGACTTTTCACAAAATCCATATTTAATGGTGGTGAAATATAAAGTAACCTCTCCAATACGTAATGGGAAATTATTCTCCTGCGTAAATTTTCAAACAATCGCTTTCTCTTCTTTTGGTGAGATGTTCTTGTCCCAGTTTGTTGGCATACAACAGCGATATGCAAGAACGGATATGAAATGATATTATAAACTCTGCAGACCAAATTCTTTTACTTCCAGTCCATCTTTAATCTTGGGTGAATAACCTTATTTTGAAAGTTGACAGTGTTTTTGATCATTACTTAATTTTAACTTAACGTGCACCTGAATATCCTTCTGGAAAAAGACTCTTAGTATATAATCACTAAAATCTTAGTGAAATTAAACAAGTTAAAATATACAGTTAGCTTTTTATCTGAATGAAAACACCTTTCGCGGTAAATAGACGACTTACTGGAAAGAAACAGATTTTATCATTTCATTCCTCTTTATCGTCTAGATCACATAGGATTATTTCATTTAAAAATTCAGAAGGGTCTGGGATTCTGCACGAACGTAGGAGGCGAGATTCTGACGTTTCGAGCAAAGGCCCTTTTTAGCTTTTAACACGACGTTCAGCACTGTTTACCAAACGCTCTACTTCTTTATTATTGTCCAAACTTTTTCATACAACCGGCCGAGGAACAGACGGAAATAAAAGAAATGAATGTTGGTCCACAACAAACGTCAATTGCATTTCAAACAACAAACTCCACAACGTCCAGCAGTAAACTTACAAGTCGAACACCGGTTGCCATCACACGGTGCAAGGCCCGTAAAGACCCTGTGTCATTTTCAGCAAAATGGAAATAAACGGTTCGTGAATTATGAAGCAGAGTTCCTAAACTTGTCTAGAAAAAATAAGAAATGTTTAGAGAACCAGTAAATGTATTGTAAATTCAAAAACCCATGTAAAATAACGAATAAGATTTTTCATTTTTCTTACCAACAAGGTCTGTGGAATAAGCTGCATCACTAACTTTTCTGGCCACGTATCAGTTTGCCTGCGAGAAACATGTACAAAATAATCATGTTAAATATTAAACAACGCTTTTCCTAGTGAACTTTCAGTTTTGAAAGGCATTACCTTCAAATACGTCCCATCCATATACTTGTTTCATTATTATTTGGTGTTATGATTATCAGTATAGGGAATAGCATGGTTACAAAACTCCGAAGGACGAGTGAAAAAAATGTAAAACATTTATCAAGTGTGATCCATGGTCTATTCAAATGAAGCAATCCGAATAGACCGAGATATCACATGAAGAATTGTTATTGGTTCAGTGTGTTAACAAAACTTACAAATTATTTCCGGGAGGAGTAGAAACATGGCACGCTAAAGTACGGTTCACTCTTGTCATTGGTCCATTACTTTCGGGACGAACCTATCGATTTATAAGTGTCAAAAAGTTAGAATCAACTTAAAACTATAGCGCTAATATCATCATGTCATCAAGATGTTAAATCATCACACATCTTTACATTTTCGATACGTCATGACTACGCCATCATCTCTACCAGAATAAATGTTATACTTTATTCAATCTTACGCTGTCTACGCTATTTCATGTTTTTCTTTTTCATAACCCAGTCTAATACAACTGTTCAATATCCTATCTAATCTAGTCCTACTTTACAACATCACCCTGTACAACTTTACAGCAAACTGTGCACTACCACACTAAACTCTGGTACGTTTTAATGGGCTGGGCTGGGCTGGGCTGGGCTGGGCTGGGCTGGGCAGGGCTGGGCTGGGCTGGGCAGGGCTGGGCTGGGCTGGGCTGGGCAGGGCTGAGCTGTTCTGTACTTCGCCGGCCGGTGCTGGGCTCGGCTTTGTACTGCAATCCAGTTTTGTGCGGGGGGTTGTGCAGTTCTTTGTAGCACTGTGTTGTGCTCAGCTCTGATGTGCTCCGCTTGGCTGTGTTGCCCTGTGCTTGGCTGAGTCGTGCTTTGCTGTGCAGTCCTGTGCAAGCCGCAGCTACAGATTTACTAATAGTGTATTTTCCTGTACGTAAACACGAGTTTACCGTTTCATGCCATTCCAAATATCCAGTCCAAGGCAGAAGTTGCAAACCACCATTTGCTGTTCAAAATCAACCAAGAAAATCAAACTGAGTCATTTCAATCGACTAATAAATGAACATGTAATATTTCGAGGGTTATCTACGAGTCGACCATTTGAGCGAAAATTGAAAGTAAGTTATTTACGATCATTTAAATACAAACTTAAAACACTGCACCCCTTCTGAGATTGGGAATTAAGGGTCAAGAAAACGCAGCCTAAGTGCTACTCCCGTTATTAGTAAATACAGAATTGTGAGTGGCAAAGCAACAGTAAACAACAGGGGCCGCGGAACGATATTTTGAGGGGGGGTCTGACAGGGGACGATAGCATGATCCCCTGGAAAAATTAAATGCAATATTTCTGAGACGGTCGTGAACACTTCTTATTTTACTGATTACTCAGAAATCACAAAACACCGGTTATATTAACAGGAACAACTCAAATACTATCAGCTGGTCACTCAAATATCGGATATGTTTATCGGATAATTAAAATCATAAACTAAAATGCGAGTGTAGTTCTCGCTATGTAGCTAGAACAACTCAACGGTTAAGTGAACGGATCAAGCAACATGTGCCAAGTGTTATACGAAACAAGACCATACCAATAAGAAATCAACCGACAAGGCAATGTAACTCTGTTCAAACGATTAATTGTGACTCGGCGGCAATCGGTCGACACTTCTTGTCAAACAGATGTTCCAATAACTATTCAGACTCCAAATTTAGCATCCTGGCAAAGTGCTGCTTAGCATTCTTTTTAAAGATTATGGAATCCATGTATATTGGCGTTATTTTGATGTTCAATCCATCCTATGTGGGTTGACATCATTGACTTTACATCAGGTATAAATATAGCTGATAACTCAGTTGTCAACAGTTAGTAGACGTTTGCACCTGAAGAGTGGTCTGCCGAAATGCATAGTGCTTCTTTTTAGTATATACTTTCTCTCTGTGTGTTGGTTCGTCTAGTTCTTTTCAGAACTGTCTTGTATAACCATTCACCATGGTTAAGACGTTTTTCAAAGCGATACTGAAATATTTAATTTCTTTCCAAAAAAAAGGGGGATCTGAAGCGCCCCAGCTCCCCCCCCCCCCGCCTTCGCAGCCCCTGAACAAAAGAAAAAATATCAAAGCAAAGAGAAAGAGAAAACTTTTTGAAGAAAATAAAATACTGACTGTTTTTAATGCTTATCCTCGTCCAATGTGCTCTGACTGAATTACGTACTTCCACTGTTATTGGTCTGATCTGGTGTTGGTGATATGGTGGAAAGTTTGGATTTTCATTAAAAGACTCAGGGTGAGTTCAAAAAGATTTTATCAACTGAAATTTGAATTTCATTGGTCAACCGAAATATTTTGAACTGCATCAATTTACAGTTCTGGATTTACACTAATAGTATTTGAACAATCGGTCATTGGATACAAATGGGAACTAACTTGCAACCTTCAGTAGCAAGGTAAAATGCGCTAATATTGAGCTACCATGTGCTATTAACTTTTCGCGGGACTTTAATTTCGCGGATTCCCGATTTTGAAGTTTCGCGGGAACAAATTTTCGCCAATTTGGATTTCAGATTTTACTGCTGGGAACAAATTTTCGGGAATCTCAAGGAATTTCCCGTCTGATGTTGCACGCACGGTACTTGTACATAACAACAGGGGATTTGATGTTGTTTTGTTGAGCTAATTTACTATTACAACTAAAGGCTACGGCTTGGTGTGATTTCGGACGACATCGGCGCCGGTTAAAAAACGTAAACTGCTAGCTACGTTAGACGAAGTTAAACTGCCGTCATTTGTAGTCCTATCGAATCAGTCAATTAAGATGATCTCAGGGCCATTTCTCCTGAGCTGCTGCAGACTCTGTGATAAAAACGGCACTTTCCATGCATATTCACCTAACAGCCGGCGTTATTTGGGTTTGCTGCAGAGTTTGCTCTTTTTCAGTTAATCTAAATGAAGTAAATTTTCTCGGGTTTTGTTTCCACTGGAGTTTATTTCTACGGGATCTTATTTTCGTTAATTGCAGGAAAATCCGCGAAATTTTCATCCCACACGAGGCTTGTTTGGTTTTTAGGTACTTTCAAAGAATTTGCAAATTGTATCTAAATTTGGAAATCGCGACTTTAGTCAGATTCGAGTCGCAATTTTTCTTCACTCGACTCGACGCTTATAACTAGCATGGAATAGGTAGTCTATTGAATAGTTATCACACAGCTTTTAATTAATAAATCATCCAACACAACTGAACAGAGAATTTAACAAAATGGGTGGAAAGTCCTGTCCACTTACACATCTATAAGTACACAATATCTCATAAGCAAAATCATAGAAACCCAAAATCTGTAATTCAGACCTCAACGACTTCGGATTATACGTTTCTCGTAAACGATAGCATACTAAATATTAGAAAACTTTCGGATGGATGAAAAAAGATACTTGGGATTTTTAAGATAATCCCGTGAGGGTTATTGTCACTGGATGTTTTGGTTCAATACAATGTATTTGAATACTTACTTGCATTATTTATGAATACTTAAAAATTATAATTATTATAAATAATTATAATTATTATAAATAATTATAATAATTATTATAAATATTTATCATAATAATTATTTTTGAACACTTGCTTACATTATTTTTGAATACTTAAAAATTATAATTATTACAGTCATTATTATAATTATCATTATAATTATTATCATTATTATAATTATAATTATCATTATAATTATTTTTGAACTCTTGCATTATTTTTTAATACTTAAAAATTATAATTATTCTAGTCATTATTATTAGTTACTATAATCATTATAATTGTTATTATTATTATCATTATAATTATTTTTGAACACCTACTTGCATTATTTTTGGCCTCATCTGATGTTTCTTTTTGTTTCGGCCTCTTACCAGGTCCTTTAAACCAAACAGACAAAAATTAAGAAGCATTTGAACCAGGAACCTTTCAGTCCAAGGATGCTCTAGCCATTCAGCTAGGATTTGCTGTGTTCGAATTTTACATGTTTTTATGTTATTCACTATTGAGAAATTTATTGCAATCTACTGATAATTATCCAAATGAGAATAGCATTCACGAAGAATGTAGCTGGCAAATGACGTTTTCAATGAATGTTTTACTGGTGGTCATCTCACCATTTTAATATCAGAGTACATGTAGGGACATTTTGGCTACTTGAATAAGTCTTCTTATTGCTTTGTGAGGAACTTTTGAGATCGAGTAGCGAACTTAAGCAATTCACGTTCTTGAGCCACGGACGGCTTTTTCTTTCAGTAGAATTTCTCATGCAAATTATGCATGAAAAGAAATAATTTCAAATCTCAGGGGCATCGTAGAACTATCAGCATTCCCACTTTCTGAAGAAGACGACGTCTACTCCCACAACGACATGTTTCAGCTAAGTTAAGTTCACCGCCGAAACGCACAATAGACATGCTATGATCTCTCTTGGGATTTTTGTTATCCATTGGGATTTTTGTTATCCATTGGGATTTTTAAGTTATCCATTGGTCAGAGAGCGTTTCCAGTTATTCAAATAAAATATTCTGTTGAAAGAATAAACAGCCCAAAATTCAAAAATACCTGTTCGTCAAATCTTCCGGTTGACCTCCGTGGCTTAACAACGTCAGCTGCTTAAGTTTGCCAACGTTGTTGCATGTGACGGACAACTTGGATGCAAAGTGGTAATTAAGTTGCTACACAGAATCGCAAATGCACTAAATTTCTCATAAAACGATGGTATGTAGCATGTTAAAACGATGGTATGTAGCATGTTAAAACTTTGACCAAACTGAAATAAAAAAATTATCATTGGCAGTTAAGATGAATACAACTCCATGACAGTTATTTTTACCCAATGTTGTGCTCCAATACTAGGCAGCTGAATACGTACTTATATAACTGTTGTCCTCGTCTGATGTTTCATCTTGATTCGACCTCTTTGCTGGAACTTCAAACGTACAGAGAAAAAGTTAGAACTTACGTATACCTTCTCAAGGTTTCAACTAAGGAACACATTACTGAAATAATGGAATTTGAACTTGTGACATTCTGGTCTAAGGTAAAGCGCATCAGACGTTGAGATAAGTTTCGGTTGGTTAATATTTATATATTTTAAAATTACTACTAAACTTAAAAAATATATATAAGTAAATAAACCTAAAAAAAAACATGTAAATGAATGGCTCAAAACCACCTAAAGGCGTTTCAGAAATTTATTGGTGCAAATGATCCACGTGAGAACAGTCTTGAGGACGACTGTATAGGTGGTGAATTATTTTACTACAGCCATTTTACGTCACGTATGTTGTGAGTAGGGTTTTGGGTAAGATTGTTATTACTGGAGGCTGACAATTTGAATCTTACTATTTCGTGAGCAGTAAATAAAGTTCTTAATATACATAGGGTAATTTAACCCATCAGCATATGGCACATTTTTGTACTTCGTTTGCTTGCATTATCAGTGAAGCTTTTTCATCTACGTCTCCCTCGCTGCTCCGGCTCCAACAGTTTGCATGGGAAAATTTCAGCCCGGTTAACCAGCCGCCTCGTTTTCTATGACCCTTTTACGGCAGGATGTCCCCCTTGACACGTAAAATCATCTTGCATTAACCGGAGTAAAATAATGCAAGACTCATCTTGCTGGGAAAGAGTTAAACGAGATCTTTTCAAACTGGTCTTTTCCGCTTTTGCATTGTACGCTGAATACTTTTTCTTTTTTCTTTTCGCCAAGGAGATTAATAAGCTGCGGCCTTGGTCGACAAAACTCGTATAAACAGCACCTCTGGGGTTCAATAATTCGAAGAATTGCAATCCCAAGTGAAATTTCAAAACTTCAGCCAGGGTCGAAATTTTTATTATGTAATTGCAAGATAATTTTTTAAAGAGGGTTTGTCGTGAATTCGGGTTGAGATTTTAGCCCAGTCTGAAATTCTCCACGCAATCAGCCATTAATAATCTAAATGTAGGTGTTTCCAGCTTTAAGCAAAAGGGTGGGTGTGCCTCCATCTGGCATAAAGATAGGAGTGTGGTGGGGCAGGCTGTACATTATGTTCCTAAAAATATTATATCTAAGAGTTTTCGAAAAAGTATCAGAAGCATATTAAGGTTTTAATAAAATTCAAAATTTAAAATATATGAAGTTTTAATTTCGTCAATACATTCTAGAAAGCTAACATTAAATAACTAAAATCGGACTTGAAAACTGCAATTTGAATTCGAGTCTAAATCCATTTCTAAACATCACAAATTCGTAAAGTTTGGCCGGTTATTGGGCTAACTCTTTACGATCATTGCCGCCATTGATACCATCAGAGCAATGAAATCTGACACGGATTGGACTTAGATTTGCTTCACTGTTACAAAACAAGATGTCATGACTTAAGAATAATTGAGAAAAAGGAGGAACAGAGAGACAGAAAGTAACAGAAAGGAAAGCGAGTAAAAATAGTGTTGATGGAGAAGACCAAATTTTATTCCTTACAAAAGGATCAATTTAGCGGTAAGTTAACTTTCCTTGATGAAGAAGTCAAGTGTGTAATAGAATTAGGATAAAATGGAAAAACCTGCAAACGATATGGGATGACCCGTTTCACTACAATCGCTAAAGGCACTGAAAATGGAGGAATTCGATAACAGTTTTGCAGTTTTGTTTATATATGATATTTACATTAAGTACTTTATTGGATAACCTTGTGAGCTGTATGTTAATTGTTATCCCTAGAGGTCCTATAAGGGCCACCCCTCATGGCTCCAGTGTTACCTCAGGTGGAAACACCTAACGGTAGAACGTCGAGAACACCTGCTGCGTTCGGCAAATTCAAACAAGACAACGCTCTTTCCACATATGACCAAGATAACTTTAAACTGACAAATGCACGGAGCCGAAATCGAGCCCTATACACAGATGTGAAAGACATGTACACTTCTACTGTACCACCACCAATCCATGTATATATTAATCAGTTGAATGAAGGATTTAGCATAAAAATTGGAACAAGGAATTGTTGGTGCGGCAGACGATAATTAAAATATACCATGTGAATTAAATGGATATATACTGTTTGGTTTATGCTTACATCTTTTACTGTCACATACTTGTACCTGAATTTGGTTGTAAATAGGAATGGCCCAATGCTTCTTCCGCATATGGTCTTTTTTTGGTGTCGTGCTCAATCAACCAAGACACAAATTTTCTTGCTAGTGAATTAGTCAACTTTTCCAAATCAACTGGTTTACCATCTTTAATATTCCCAGTGCGATGATTTATGTCACCAAATGGATGGCCACCTTTTGTTAGAACATAAAAGCTGATCATGCCAGCTACCTGAACGTCCGACTTTCTCTTAAAGCGCGCTTTCTTCCCGCTTTGGTCTTGTCTCGGGAGACTCTCAACAGCCATCCAGCCTGGTGTTCCCTTACTACCAGTTAAAAGGGTTGTCTGATTTTTGCCCAAAATTCGGCTGAGTCCGAAGTCCGCCAGACGCATGTGACCTTTGTGGTCAACCAGAATATTCTCAGGTTTTAAGTCCATATGTAGAATTCTTATTTCTCCAGAATGCAGTGCGTGCAATCCAGTTAAAATTTGTTGTATTATTGTTGGACCCCGACGTTCCAAATACTCTTTATTATTGCCTTCTACGTAGTCTGCTAAAGTCTCCTCGCACAGATCAAGAACGATGTAAGAAAAGTACTCCACTGTCAAGAAGTGCCTATAAGTGACAATGTGTTCTGACCTTTTCAATTTCAGTTGATCCAGAAGTTTTACCTCATTTTCCACACTTTTTACACGTGCAGCAGTCTGAGTTAAGATACGCTTAACAGCCACTGGATTGTCGTCATCATCTATCCCGAGGAAAACACAAGTACCAAAGGATCCTTCGCCAATCATAAAGTCATTACCGAAGAGTGATGTTCGTACAGGCCCTATTCTATCAAGATCAGATTTCGATTCCAACAACTTTAACTTATCTCCATGCTTCTTAGATTTCTCCATCTACCCAGCGATACAACCTACCTTTCATAGTACAGCCAGAAGGATAATGGAACTAAAAAAAAGAAACATGTATATATTTTTCACGAGCAGTATTTATCATTCAGTCTAAAATGGCTTTTTAAATAATTTTTGGCATTTTTATTACTACAATGATTTTCTTCCTATAATCATTACAACAGTGCTAAAGGTAGGGGTGTCATCAAGGCAAACGGCATTTTTTTTATATTGTTTTTAGTTGTTTTTCTGTTTCATTTATTTGGTGGGGTGTAATATGGAACTGAAGAAAAGAAATATAATAAAGGTAAAAAATAGTCCAAAATTTTGGATCAATTATTTATTTTGCCATCTATTCTAAGGAAATTAAGTAAGCATGTCCTACAATCGAAGTAAGGAAGGATTTTATATCTAACAACAGTGAACAGTTTCTGGGCCATCAACAGAGTGGGACATGTAAAGTAGTTCAATTTCACCAGGGGTTTCACAGAAGGCCTGGAAAGATTTCATGTAGCTGGTATTGACCTCGCAGTTAGCATGGAGTTGGCAATTGAATGGAAGTTTTTCTCAAAATTAGTTCTTTGTTATGTTTCTAATTAAATGGCACAAGGATATGCAATGGGAAATGTGATAAAGTTAAGACATTTAAACTTAAGATTCATTCTTTTTTTTTAATAAACCTGGATCCTTAGCTTAGAATTTAGGTGCTTTCTGTTCTGATATTAGTAAACCACATCCAGAGATAATATGTCTCTCTTTCTCTAGCTACAAGTCTCTGGGGCATAACTAGAATTTCTCAAAGGGGTAAAAAGTCAAAAATAATTTTGCTCAACTAAATGGAAGGTCATTTTTTAGCCTTTCACTGGATTACATTTTTAAGAGACTCAAAAACACTAAAAAATACTAATCCCAATATTGCAAAAATTGTATGATTTTTCCATAAATGCATGCAACATTTTGTTGGAGTTAAGAAATCTCCTCAGCAATATGGAGGCACTGAACAATTGGGGTTTATAGCCCAGTGTAAGCATGTATGCATGGGTGTACTATATGGAGCTCGTGCTTATGCAAGGACTTCAAACAAGTACAGTACACAAACTACAGAAGCGAGCAGCACAAGTCATTCTTGACACAGGTTCATGGGAAAGAAGCACCAAATTATTTAAAGAACTCGATTGGTTGCCTCTAGATGATGACACAAAAATTCAATAGTGATGGGTAATTTACAAATTGTTCATGAATCCCCTGGTTATATGAAGCAACTACTTACTAGAAATCCTGACCTATGCAACAGACTTAACTGACATTCCAATTTCCAAGTTGAACTTAGTGTGTCCAAGATTTAAGAGAGAAACTGAGGGTGGAAGATTGTTTATAGTGATAGGGACAAGATTATGGAACAGTATCCCACATGAAGTGAGAAATAAAGATTCACTAGATTTTTTTAAATGTGCTCTCTGAAAGTACTTTTTAAGTATAAATGATTAGATTTTAACTTTTGATAAATTTTAAATACATAGCCCTTCTATCTATTTATTTATTCATTTATTTAGTTGTTTGGTACTTAACTAAACTATTCAGTTAGCTTGTTAGTTACTTTTTTATTCAGTTATTTAGTAAATATGACGACCACAAGTTTATCAGTTTTACTGTCAGGTGTCATCCTCTTTCAATAAAGTTGTCAATCAATCAAAATTAATGGAAAGTAACTCAAGGCTACAATGTGTAAGTAGAAACTATTTTAAAAAACCTACCAAAACTACTGAATTTTTTAAATAGTTTTAACTTAGCCTTGAGTTATTTTCTTCTAAAAATGTGGAGGCAGTTAGTTACCCATTGTCTACCTTGGTTGCACCCCAGTGTGTGCTAACACTGAAACACGTGGATGCCCAAATGGCAGAATGTGGACTGATTTGTGATACCAACATTCACCTTCTGCTGATCCAATGCAGTTTGATCATTTTGCATATTCTCCTATTTTTTTTTTATATCTCTTAAAAACATTATAGAATTTTCATTTTTATATCTCTGTTAAACACGATAAGGAAAATTCCTGAATTATTACTACACCTTTTGCTGATCGTTACCACAAAATATACTATCATTAACACCAACCTCAATCTCATTAACACAAAAATACATTCATTTTGTTCAATACACATTTATTAGCATAGATACACAACCATTGGCATCAAAGGGCATCCCATAGCACCAACTGAGGACCATTAACACCATTCTACTATACATTAAGGATAATAAAATTTCAATTACCTAAGAGAACTGCCTTGCCTAATTGAGATTTTATTATCCCTAATGTATAGTAGAATGGTATTAATGGTTATCAATTGACACCATGGGGTATCTGTTGCGTTAATGATAGTATATTTTCTGGTAATGAACAGCAAAAGGGGTTGTACTACCAACCAAGGATACCATCAAAATTGTTGTCTTGAGCTACATCTGGAGTCCCCTGCCCCACTGAATCACAACAACGGTGGTATTTTACATGAAGCTGATTTGCTTCTTGTTAATAGATATTGTCAATGGCGCTTCTGTGAGAATCATTAGGGATCTCTATCTCAAACAATTGCCCATGATGAACACACAAGACCAGAGTGTCAAAACATTGTGTCATGAATTGTAGTTTTCTGAACTACGTTCAAAACTTTTCAAACCTGAGTCATGTCAGGCCATGTGCAATTGTTCTCCTGGTGGCATTAGAAATGTATTTGATTAAAAAATCAAGTTAATTACAAGATTAGAGCCAATAAGAAACAATATTGTCTTTGCTTTTTTCATGATAATATGAATCAAGGATCAAATATTATCATACTCAACATTCAAATTATGAATTTGAACTATAACAAGTGAGTCTGCTTTATGTGTTATATTTAATTTAAAACATCAATACATAAATCTAGTAGCCTGGATAATACCCCAGCTCATCTTTTAAAACTACCTGCAAGTGCACCAAGTACTATTGAATCACTAAAACATGTAATGAATTTGGTAATCTGTACACCCATTTTGCTGAATAAAATTGTTTGGCCTTGGCCAGAATAAACTTCTTAAGTGCACTCTTGTCCCACAGTGTGTAAACCTACGAGGTAGTTAATCCATTAAGAGGCACAGTGCTATGGAGATTAAAATCTTGCCTTGGCTTCCGCATTCAACCCATGTCTTACTCTATAATTTGTATTAACTTAGTCCATAAATCTACAATTTTTACTATTGCAACAGTGTTTCTGGTAAATTAGGTAAAGGTCTCAGACAAAATCCACAAATGTTACAAAACTGAGCTGCAAGAATTATTACTGGATCCATACTACAAGGTGAGTGTCTTCAAAAATTTTGACCACTTAACAGAACCAAATTGGAAGAAAGACGTTCCCACCAGTTCAAAACACTTAATATGCATAAAACTGTCAACAAAATGGTCCCTGGTTATCTTTCTAGTAAATTCACTTTTACTAGTGCGAAAGTTTCAAGGTTATTCATTTCGATCAGTCTTTACAGTAAACACAACTGCATATTTGCGTCTTCATATGTAAACTGCATATTTGCGTATTTATGCCTAATCCTCTCGTTCTTCGACACCCCCCGCAGGGCCCTTCCGCGTAGGAAATTCCCATCCATTTCAGGTTACACTAGGTCAGCAGATGAACATGACTTACTTGGATCTAATGTACAAGTTCTTTTATTCCAAGACTGTTATCTCAATCCCTCAAGAAAGTTTTTCATGTAGAGGAACTGTGTTGATGTATGATAATTATCCTATTATTGTAGTTGGCCAGGATTGGCTGTGGACGTGTCACGTGATATCACCAAGCGGTGCAACTTCTTGTTCTGTTCACCTTTATTGTAGTCACACTGTAAAATACTCTTTATGTTCATATTAAAGAATTCTAACAAACTGTCCTGTGAAACAGTTTGCTTGTGGAAGCTACCGGTACTCGGTCGTTTACAAAACAGTTTAAATCGTTAACTACTCAAACCAATTAACGTTTTTCTCTTAAATTATACATTGCAGTTTCCAAATTGTTCTTCTGTATATTTGTTTGGTTTAGTTATTATGATAGTATCATACAGTTTGAGTTATCAAACTCAATTTTATTGTAAATGATTCTCGTAAAGTTATATCATATTTGTAGACATGAGCTTTTCTTCGATTCCCTTACCGTTCAAAAGTAATTATCCGATGACGTCCTCATTGTAAAACAGCAGGCAGAATGATAACACAAGGAAACTAAAAATTCATCACAAAAGAGACCAACACTCACGACGAACTACAGACCATAGATACTGACCTACAGTATCTGGGCAGACTGGGCTCCAACATACCAAAGAATTAGAAGCATTGAACTGCAAAAAGACTGGAACGATATCTCTGCGTGAAATTTTGAAGCCAAAAGTGGCGGATATGGAGGCCGCCACGCGCGTCCATTGAACTCTAAAAAGACTTTAGAAAAGTCTTTTAAGAGTTCACTGTACACGTCAAACCCAGTCCTTTAACTAGAAAATGTACGACGATTAAATCTTCAAATTCAATTTACTGGACAAAAAATTTTTCCAGGTAAATTATGAAGAATTCAGTTCATACCTAAATAATACAGCTTTTGCAAAGCTGTTTCTGGCGACCTACACTGGAGAAAAAGATGAATTACTTGGCAAAAAAGAGCAAAATTTGATTTCGAAATCCCGCGGAAATTTCAGGTTATTCTTAATTTTCAACGCTGTCCTGAAGGATTACGGATTTTAAGTCAAAGATTAAGCTAGTTCAACCCTATACCTCGTCTCGAACTTAGTTTTCAGGCTCATCAGTTCTAAATCTAAGGAATAAACCAACAATTTAATTAGTGATTAGTTGAAGTGTTTAACTGACGATCAGAAAGAATAAGTACTGAACAAACTTGGTCATTATATTAATGACAGCAATTTTTTTTCTTGCGTTTTGTTCATTATTCGAAAGACTCGCCTTCATTTTGTTATCTCATAGCACAATATTCGGAGAAATAGAGCTTTCAAGAAAAATCCTGAAATTCCTTAGAAATTCCTTGCAAAATTCATTTCCTTAAAAAGCTCCTTAAAAAGGTCAAAATTTCCTCATTTTAAGGAAATTTCCTTAAAAGTGAGAACGCAGACCTGCACTCCACTCTACCACTATACCGAGAGTTGCTTTCGTTTTCCCCAATCGCGCGCGGAAGGCGCAAAATCACCAGTCAAAGTGCGCAATCGTGTTTGCATCTCGCGTGGAAATTTGCGCGTCGAGGTAAAATATTTTTATTTGTTTATTTATTTATTTATTTATTTATTTATTTAAGATTATTTATGCACGGTAGCCATTCAGCGCACTAAGCTGTTTTTCAATGGGCCGTGCTTTGCTCTAAGAATCTATTAAATTACAAAAAGTTGCGAAGTCTACATACTAATCAGCCCCACCCTATAATAACTACTTTATTTACAACCTATCAATATAGTAATTATATTACAAACTACCAATTATTAATAATATATACAAACATAACAAACAATTAACATCATACAAGTGTTTATGTTTTGTTGGTTTGACAATGGGTTTTTACCATCGTTTGACAGGACTCAGCTAGTGCAGCTTTCAAAGAAAGACGCATTGCTATGTCTTCATTAGCTAGTTGGTAAGTAACTCTTGGAATACACTTCAATTTAAGTAGTCTTTGGTTCATTATTGGAGCAATTTCTTGATTCTCTGACTGAAATGTAATAGAAGTGTTTATCATGGCACGTGTGTGCTTTCATATAGTTCACTTTTTTATTACAGTAAAAACATAGGTTGTGAAAAAACACTAAGCTATTTTACACCATACCCGACTACTCCCACTTCGTCGTCAAAATCTAAGCATGCACCCCTCCAACTATCGAGGTAGCGCCACGCCCTTGAGTGCTCTGCTAACTGAGCCACGAAGGTCGTTGCCGAGAGATCTCGGAATAATCATAACCGGGTGGGAGAAGCTCCGGCCGGAAGTGTTCCAAACGGAACAGTTTGTTTGCTCCCTAAAACTGCAACAGGTTTGATCACTGGCTTTGTCATTGAACTGATAACCACTTGTCCCAATTAGACTAATACTCCTTTCAACTGCAAATGGCACGGTACAGTTCAAAAACTTCGCCCGGCATACGTTACAATTGTAAGTCGTACAGATTACGACAAGATGAACGATAACCAGGTTGTACTGAGCTGCTTCATGAAGTAATTCAGAGACTGGTCGTAAGCACGCGGCGACAAAAAGTTGTAACAAGTCTATAAAACTTTTGGCCACACAGATGTCATGGCGTTCAGGTAACCAATTCTCTCATTACAGAGCCAAATGATCAAAGCTAAAGTTGACCAACCTATAGTTTCATTTATTTGAACCGTACTAGATGTTTGAGTTCAGGGACAATAGTTAATTTAGTACAATTCCGGCAGGACAGGTAGCCAAACAGTGAAAATCAGGACAACTCCGGTATTCAGGCACATATGGCAACCCCACTTACAACAAAAGAAATCAACATTCCCACATTAACCAAACCGATAGGGGAGTAATTTGCGAACGGTCTCTCTCTTTATCGGGTGGGAGGAGAGCCTCCAGGTTGCATTGATTTTTTGGAGATTTTTAGATCTCCAAGAAATATAAAAATTTCTGCTTCCAGTACAGCACGGCTCCGCAAAATACAAAACGACACAGCTTAACACAATGCAATACTATACAATTCAACAACCTTTACCTTGACATGATTTAACTAAAAGTCGTGTTTAACGCTGATGTGGTCGAGCGTACAATCACATACGTGATAAGAAATAAAGAATAGGGCCTTTTGTGCGAGAGAAATAGGGCACGTCTCACGCCAGTAGCAAAAACGCTATTATTAACTGTACGAAAATGATACCTTCTCATATAAAGAATGTCTAACTGCAGATCCGGTTTTGATCTCTTATGAATAAGTCAGTTCACGTCTAACGTAAGATGCATCACATTACCCTCCTTTAAACGGACCTAATAATAATAATGCAAGACTCTTTTTGAAAACCTAAAAGCCGACCAGCTGACGTAAGCGATAAATTTTGGGTTGAGCGTGGACCAGTGCTTTTTCCGTCGAGACGACTTTCCTGGAGGGCCCCGTACCTAAAAAAGAGCTCAGGCACTCGGAGTGACACTGAAGTGTCACACCATAAATGTTTTCTGTTATTTTACTCCGTTTAACGCCAGACAATTTTACTGATCAAGGGAGACATACTGCCGATAAAAGGAGAAAAATTTCAAAAGTTTCATAATCGTTTATTCATTATTCTTAATTCTTTCTGGCCGAAGGTCTCCCTGCCGAGTGAAATCACCTAGTGTCATCCAGGGTAAAATAGTGAAGTCTAGCTTAGGTCTGGCAAGAGCTAATCTTGAAAATATTTCACAATATGGATGTATAACGCTATTTTTATCACCATTGGTCTCCATCCACACAGTCAACAGAAAAGTGCCTATCCCCCGGGGACTGTTGACCTAAGAAAGGAGTAAAACAGCAGATGAATCACATGCTATATGCCCCACTCTTTAGGGAGTCCCGAAAGTAAGGGGAGTGTTTTGGATTAGAGAAACGTTTAGAAGAAGATAATCTTTTGCTTTACTACAACTTTCTTATATTGTCTTTTGTCTGAAGAAGGGCACTTTGCTCGAAACGTTAGAATTTATTGCGATCAGTCACGACAGTTACAAACTTTGAACTTTTTACCTAGTCTTTTTTATATGGATATTACAATATACAAAAAGCGTTTTAGCGGTGCAGCAACGAAAAATACGACTGAATGTTAATTCGGTCCATAGACTCTATGCTGAGCGATATATCTTGCTTCACTGCTTGTTGTATACTTTGTATCGAGGTTGATTGAAACCTTTCGCCAGTGCAATTTGATATTAGTCATATTTTATTTAGCCACTCTTTTTTGGCTAATGGAAGATCGAGCCTTGTAATTTTTTTATAAAATCACATCACCTATTGCACATTATACATGTGATGAGGTGAAATGGTAAATATGGGGGCTGACGTATAGGGCCCCGCCAAGCCTCATGCTTTCAAATTGTTACGAACCCCACCCCAGCTTTATCCACCTCGGTGTCGACTCTCTGGCATTGGCTGAGGGTGCCCATTGATCTATTCCTAACATGCAAGAATGGTCGTTTCACATCATCTCTACTCAATTTTTTTCCCACTGGAGGAAATGGAATGAAAAGTTCAATATTCCTGAGCCAAAATAACTAAATGATTTAGAAACTATTCATGGTTCTACAATCGGAAGTCATTTTAAAATAATGCTGAACATATTTAAGTGATTCTAGGACCAAGCATCGTTTGTGGCTTTTGAAGGTATTTTATTGGATAGGCCTGTTTTGTTGCCGAGTTTATTTGAATTCAAAATGACAATTTAACTTTCTTGTCTAGATTTCTTCAACCGTCTTATGATGATAATTTGATATTACTCACTTCTATTGCTAGGTTGTGGTACAGATTGCAGGTTCTTTATTGATATTCTTATTTTAAACCTGTAATAAATATTACTTATTTATTGTAAGCTTTGATATTCAAATTTATCATTTGAAGTTGTGCTGCTGTTATAAAGTTATCACGCCCATCGCGTGTATTCGTCTTAATTATGTCTTTACTGTACGCCCCAATATCTTTCACAATTTTTACACTACATAATCTGTACGTTCACAAATACGTAGCACGAAGGTAATATCATAGAAGTACACGAACAACTTTACGAAGTGGAGTCGGCAAGAAGGGCTATTGGGTTTTCTCCTCTCTAACACTCGAAATAAATATGGCCGCGTATTATTTCTCTATCTAGGCCTCAAATAACGTTTAGATGTTTGAAGTATACTATGCAGTAGTTTGATGTGAACAACAGGAAGTGTAGTATTCATAAAATCTCGTAATGATCTTGGTCCACATCCCACAACAACAGATACACAGGAATAATTTACGTATTCATTGTATCCAGAAATTTATTCCTAAATACAGTATCTACAACCAAATTTATAAGCGCTGTATTTAGAACAGATTTTGTTCGTACAGTAAATACACAACAAAAATTATTTATCAAAAAACTAAAAACAAAGACCAACTGAGAAAAGACCAGTTTTATTTCAATTAATAACTATTCGGTCATTAATTATTAATTCATTTTTCAACAACTATACTGTTGCTCTGTAAGTAGTTGTTCTGTTATTCCACTCTAATTATACAATTGAATTATAGATTGCGTCAGTCCAGTTAAAAATTCATTTTCATTGGGCATAATTTTTTGCATTAATTTGACCTAAATATGGACTGTAGTTTCATTGCTATAATTAATTAGCTAATAAATTAAATTATAAGCACTAGAAGGGGATAATTGACAGTTAACATTTATGATACTATGTTATTCCGAGCTTGAAGCTCATTTTAGCAAATCAAATAAACTTATATCATTCACCACAGTGCTTTGTGAGAGTTGATTTGTGTCCATCTGAGTTTGTCCCACAGCTCCTTGGGACAGCGGCACTTGAGAAAGCTGGGCGAGCTGCGGTCGTTGTGCCGTGGTCAGCGGTACTGCATTTATTTGTGCTTGACCAAGTTGATTCTGAGTTCTTTGAGCCAACTGAGCACGGACCAATGGTGTCTGTTGCAACGTTTGGTTGAGACGGGAAAGCTGCTGCTGTTGTTGTTGCTGTTGTAATTGTTGCAACTGTTGTTGCTGTTGTTGTTGAAGTTGTTGCTGCTGAAACTGTTGCTGTTGAAATTGCTGTTGTAATTGCTGTAGTTGTTGCTGTTGTAGCTGCTGTTGTTGTTGCTGTTGTAGCTGCTGTTGTTGTTGCTGCTGTTGTTGTAGTTGTTGTTGTTGCTGTTGTTGTAGTTGTTGTTGTTGTTGTTGTAGTTGTTGTTGCTGTTGCTGTTGCTGTTGTTGTTGTAGCTGTTGTTGTTGTTGCTGCAGTTGCTGTTGTTGTTGTTGTTGCTGCAGTTGCTGTTGTTGTTGTTGTTGTTGTTGTTGCTGCAGTTGCTGTTGTTGTTGTTGTTGTAGTTGTTGTTGTTGTTGTTGTTGCTGCTGCTGCTGTTGCTGTAACTGCTGGGGCTGAAGTTGCTGTTGTTGCTTCTGCTGCTGTAATTGTTGTTGTTGCTTCTGAATGCGCACGACTCTCTGAACCACTTGATGTTGGTTATGGGTTGAAGATGTTGTCCCAGTTCCTTGTCCTTGATTCAGCAACTGTCGCTGCAGCTGCTGCTGTAAGGTTTTCTATAAAGTAAAATAGAAATTGGGAATGTTGACAACGTAACACCACACACGACAGGTTTCATAATCCACAGACACATTTCAGAGCTCAAGAAACTCGTTTATCCTTGAACTCCATTGTAAAAACTCCCGGAATATCGGCTTTACAGAGGTTGCATACCAAAGTTACTTATAGGATCGGCACTAGAACGCAACCGCCGAGTCCAGGAAACCGTGCGGGGACTGGGACTGGAAAATTAAGTATTTTATTAACTTGATAACTTTTTGGAAAAAATCGATGCAGTTTAGGTTACAATGTCACCAGGGGTAACACGTCAACGGTTAGAATTAGGACCCTAATTCCAACTCCAACCCTAACCCAAACCCCCAGCATCCAGGATAAATCCGAATCTTAGGACTATCGACATTTCAGGATTATCCTGAATGTTATCCTGAATGGTATCCTGAACGCTATCCTGAATCTTGTCCTGAATGTTATCCTGAATCTTATCCCGAATCTTATCCCGAATCTTATCCCGAATCTTGTCCCGAATCTTATCCCGAATCTTATCCCGAATCAGTCTCCACACAGTTACCTGGTCTCAGTGGTTCCGTTCTAGTGCCGACCCGATTATAGTGATTTGATGGCGATAATCGGTATTGTGGACCAGTGGTCTCATCAGACAGGGGGGGCCACTCAGATGAAAAGGCCACTCAATGTCCAAGCGGGGGGTGTAAGGGAATGTAACACCCCACAATATTTATTGGTGATGAAATTCAGAAAAACTACTGTGTGATTCAAACTAACATTTAGGTAAACTACAAAACAACTGATTTGGCAATTAAAAATCAACTGAAAGAGAAATCATTAAGTATTTCAAACGGAAAAGGACCTTTCCATTGTCGGATTCCGAGAATGCCATTGGATGAACGTTCCAGAGGTTTCGGCCAGTTTCTGACATTTTAAAAAAAGAAACCTTGTGGTCCTGTGGAGTGAAACCAGAAATTTTGAAGGGCAAGGCCCGTAGGGAGGTATCAAGGCACCATAGAAGCGATTTTGATAATTTCGGCTGCAGTAGATCTACGTGGCTTTGGTGAATGAGGTCAAAAAAACTGCCGCTAACAGGACACAAAAGACCTCCCACAAAAAGGGCAGGGGTGGCGACCCCTCATCCCCTCTAATTGTACCCCCTGGATAAATGGGTTATATTTTCACGTAAATATTTTCAGGACACCTCCTTCGTTGGTTTTCTTCATAACGGCCTTGGTCCAAAGCAAGAGTTATAAAGAAATGATGTTATAGACGTTAGCCACTAGCTCGGATGAAAAAAGCGACATTATTCAATGTCGTTACTCATTAACTAAACATAAAAATATCGATGATGTTGCGTCCGGATGTCATTTACCACTTCTTTCAACTAATTGGTTAAATTGTTGAGTGATATTGGCCTTGAAAAGCTGATTTCTGATTCAACTTAAGCCGTGAATAATTCTCGAGTTCTGATTTGTGATCCCGATTTGATTTACTGCAATGGATCTTGCAAAATTCTAAAGCTCCGTCTAAGGTAAACAATTTACGTATTTTTAAAAATTCAGATTAAATATAATTTGTTTTATTCAAAATAAAAATACCTGTAACATAAGCTGCCGTATTTCCTGGCTGTTTCGACCTGTTAAATTAACTTGTTGCGGACGTTGTTGTTGTTGTTGTTGTTGTTGTTGTTGCTGTTTTTGTTGCTGCTTCTGTTCTAGTAGCGTTTTAATCTGCTGCATTTGTTGTGGTGTGTATTGTGTTTGAGTTGGACGTTGATTTGGAATTTGTAACGGTAAGGCTGAAGCAGGATTTGGATGTTGAAGTGTTGAGTTGTCATTCGGCATCTTAAAAATAAAAGGATAAAAAATAAAATAAAAGAGTACCAAGGACATGGAACCCACACGGCTGTAGATTACGGCTTCTGGGAATTGAACTTTCATTTCTACAAGCCGTTGGGTTGGGTTTCATGGAAGGCTTTCGCACCATTATTTGCGCTCAAAATTTCTTAGCATTTCTTTCTTCACGTATACCAAGTACACAGTTGTAAACTTTCCGCAACATCTTAGTCTGTAAAAAAATCTTTAATATAATTAAAACCTTAAAAACAGGATCCTCAAATACTATTATCTTAGTCTTTGTAAATCAATTCTAACAGCATTTTCTTGGTTATTAGAAAGTTATGGGATTCGATCATCGTCTGGGGGTTTTAAAGAAACTTTAAATAAGCCCTTTTTTTAAAGAAACCTCTCTGGTAATACACAGTTTTCGCGGTTTTTTCCAAGAAAAAACATTGTGACGTTCTTTTAAACGCAATTTATCCTTCGGACGTGATCGCCATCACTGTCAGCTCGAGAAACAGTATAAAATACACCTTTCGTGATTGTACAAAACATTTCCTTGCCAAATATTTTTTTCTGACCAACTGATCTCGCTTAACTTGCACCTTCAACACTTATAACTGATAAAGTTTAGTTGGTATTTGTTGCCCTGAAATACTTCTCGCCACCATCTTTTACCGCTCAAGACGGCTCTCTACTACACTGGAACGCTCACCTGTTGCTGTCAAAACTGACATTCTATAGCCTGGGGTGGTTCTCGACAATATTCAAGGACAGCAACATTGCTCACATTTATTTTCAGAAATTAATTCAATTTTACTTACGACTTTGGGATGATTCAATGTAGAAGTGACTGGAAGATTCCCAGGACTAGCCGTGAACTTACTAACAGTCGGGAGAGTACCAGTAGACGATGAAGCGAGAGTGGTCTGTTGCAGCAACGATGCAGCCTACGAAAAAAGGTAATGAAATGAAAAATTCTTTTAAAAAAAGTCGTACAATTCTAGACATGAAGTCTCAAGATTATAGAACTATGTAAAGGAATTATGACTGGTTTCTGTCTTGGTCGCAACCTGCCTTGTTTTGCAACACCTTGCCTCAATCTCTAGAAATATTTGACTCTACCTGCGCCATTGTAGCCGAATATTCCGATCCTTGAGGTTTTTGAGAAGTCTGGGTGTTCGAAATACTAGCAGAAGATGGGTGTATTTGTTGCGGTTGCTGCTGCTGTTGTTGCTGGAGTTGTTGTTGGAGTTGTTGTTGGAGTTGTTGTTTCTGACGCTGCCGTAGCTGAGCTACTTGGAGCTGTAACGTTTAATGCAACAAAGATTGATTCGCACAATAAATATGCTGGTCATGTAGTAATTACGAAGCCACTAATGAACTAAGGAGAAAGTGTTAGCTCGTTGTTGATGTGAGTGCCGAGTGCGATAGGTTTCACGCTCGTACATTCAGAAAAATTTCCTCAGAAGCAATTATGGAAAATTTAACCCATAACCAGCTGATCGTTGGGGAGATGTTTCATGAAGCTACACAGAAAATTGTAGTGATCCTTAATAACAGTATGATGAGCATTGATATATAAGCAGTGTAGGTTAATGACGTTAGATTGAGTTGAAATATGGCATAACTTGATGTATCAAATCGAACGGCAGAATCGAAACCATCATGTGTCAGCATATTCTGTCAAAGCTGCTCATTTACCATATCTTTTCTACAGGGCCATTTGTGCAAGACTTGGGTCAAAATGACAGAAAGTTCAAAATGGTTTGAACCAACGGCACTGGCAAAGGTTGGCCTGTCCAAGTATTTGTCCTGGCCGAGACCATAATGAACATATAGAGTATTCTGACTGTTTTGTTGTGGAACTCGAATTCGGAAGACAAGCTCAACATCGCTTTTTCTGGTTTGTTTTTTTTTTTTTTTTGTTTTCTATTTTGTACCCGAAAAAGCTGCATAAGGGGCGTGGATCAATTTAACAAGCGAGCAAAGTACAATTCATTTTCGCCAGTCTTTTTCCGGACCGCTAGCTGAATTTTACACCTGCAAGGCTAACCGCCAATCAAAAAGTTAAGCCAAAAATGGCGCGCACATGGGGCTTTATTGTTCAACTTTTGAAAATTTCAGTACGCTCTGGCGATGCAACAAATTCTCAATTGAAGATTAAACGCCTACACTAGCTGAAAAAAAATCTCACGTGGAATCGCGGGTTCCAGGGGTAAGTGACTCTAATATCCCCACCAGTTCCAACCCCGAGCCATCTGGTAATCTTGGACGTCAGTCTTAGTCCTTTGGTGGCCATAAATCGCCAAAGACCTTTTGCTGTTCATTACCAGATAATACACTATCATTAACGTCAACCTCGAACTCATTAACGCGAAAATACATTCATTTTATTCAATAGACATTCACTAGCGTAGATACGCAACCATTTGCATCGAAGGGCATTCTATAGCGCCAACAGACGACCATTAACACCATTCTACTATACATTAGGGATAGTAAAATTTCAATTACGCGAGAGAAATCCCTTTTTTCCAGTGGCGGTTTTAGAACACTCTAAGCAAGGGAGGGCAATCAGGGACAAAGTACGCGAGCGGCGAAGGCGTGAGGCGTTTTAGCTAGGGGGGTCCGGGATATGCTCCCCCGGAAAGTTTTGAAATTCTACAGTCTCAGAAAGCGTGAGGCGGTTTAGCTAGGGGGGTCCGGGGTATGCTCCCCCGGAAAGTTTTGAAATTCTAGAGTCTCAGAAAGGCCATTTCCCGGGTTTTGGGAGAGGTTTTTGGAAATTTTAAGGGTTAGAAAATATTATTTAAATTGCTATAGAATTAAAATTTCAACTTTGTTGCATGTATGGGGGTTTTGAACCTCCTGAACTCCTCCCTTGGCAATGACACTGGGGTTAATACTTCTATAGCCCATTGGATACTTCTACCAAATGGAGAACTGCTGGAAGCAGCATTCAAGCAAGCGTACATCATTTGCTACACTTGCTTTAACGAGACTTTGTCCAACGTTAAACGGGAACGTTTTCTACCTTGCTACGAAGCGAACCAGGCGGTATTAACGCAAAAATGCTACAAATCTCAAATCTGTAAAAAATATGTACTCTACAGTAGTAACAACATGTAAACTGTTACAGTATCAGAGGCCATGGCTCCAGGCCCCCCATAGAGCCGCCACCGACCTTGCCTAGTTAAAATTTTATTATCCTTAATGTATAGTAGAATGGTGTTAATGATCGTCTGTTGGCGCGATGGAATGCTCTTTGATGCGAATGATTGCGTATCTTCGCTAATGAATGTCGATTGAATAAAATGAATGTATTTTTGCGTTAATGAGTTTGAGGTTGATTCGGGAATCTCACTAGATTGATGGCGAACCAAATGTACTTGTCATTCAAAAAGCGGCGATGCCCCAGTTTATGAACGTTTTCAAACTTTGGAGGAGGAAGATCATTGGTCTATCTACAACTCACTGATTATCACACTCACTGATTTAGCCGTTCCTTACACATCTTCCGAATAACATTTCCAGGAAAACCACTCACCTGAGTCTTTTTGTGATCATCAATGACTTTCTAAAAAAACCAACAGATTTGTTACTGTAAATATCTTTAAAAATCGTTAATGATTTACGACAAAACACCAAATAAAATCTTATACGAGACATCTTTTCAAATGTGATAAAGACAAGCTTTGTTGTATTCGAAAAAATTCTCGTTGGGTAACTGCTGCCCAAATATAATTAATTTTCAAACTTTTCAATAAAACTTTAAAATGGTCACTTTTCTAAACAGGTCAAAAAGCTTACGATACGCGCCTTTCGGGTCTAAAACACTCGGCTATCGCCTCGTGCTTTAATTCTGATAAAGCAGCACTGTTTGTGTGTTTAACATCACAAAATGATATCACCAAAATACACGCTTTTACTGGCTGAAAGTCATCACAAGTTACTGGGACCTTTCATTGTTTTACTCATGGCACATTTTGTAAACGGCCCCTGGGAAATCAGTAGCCTGAGAGCACTGAAGGGCTACTGTGTTTAAATAAGAGTAAATAATAATGATAATAAATAGTACAGGAAATATAACGAAAAACTAGATAAGTTCAGCGAAACAAATTGGCAAACTATGCCCGCTTCCCCTAATTCATCAGTTTGATTTAACTACCAAAGTACAGTTTTCCTGGAATACTCCAGGAAAAATCACTCCTCTCCAGTTAAAATTTCATTGCTCAGAATCTCCCCGACTTCTCCAGGATTTCTGTTCAACAGGTTAAAGAGCAAAATGGGATTGATTTAACTCTTGCTTGCCTAAGGTGATTCAAACTGAATATTGTCGGTAATTTTGGATTATCGTCGACTCTTTAATTTTAGTATAATTACACAGGTGATTATCAAAAATCCTGCACGGTGATTGGCTAGAAAATTACAGTGAAGGTTCAGAAAGAAGACTACTTTTGTAAATGTTACCGAGGAGATTTTAAAATTGCTAATTCACTACTTTCTCTGAAATAATCACCTGTGTAATTATACTACAACAATTATTCGCCTCAGGCTCAGTGAATATTAGTGAATAATCCTCCCGACTTCGTCTCGGGGATTATTCAACAATATTCGCTGAGCCTGATGCGAATAATTGTTAAATACCAGCAATCTAATGTGTCATGCTGTAGTTAGTAAAGTGAACTACATCTGTCTTTTAAGGAAACGTGCAAGATTACGATATACCGCAGACTTAACAGCCGCTCTCTTCTGTGAGGGTTTTTGGGAATGGCGTAGCGAGGGAGGCAATTCCCAACGAGCAATGAAATGAAGAGGGGGAATCTTGATTTCATGAGGATAAAATTTATAAATATGAAAGAAATACGATATCACAAAGCCCATTGGTACCACTACAATTTCATCCCCCTGAATATTGCTATATATGTGTATGTATGTGTATATATGTGTATATATAACTTATCAAAAACCTCCTCGTCCTAAATTTTAAAACCATTTATAGCTGACTAGATAAAACTTTTAAAAACCTTATAAAACTTTATTTCAACGTTTCGGGGCGCTGCCCCTTTGTCAAGAATAAGAACTACAAGATAGAAGAAGCTCCTTATATACATAGCATTACTTAAAAATTAAAAAATCCGTTAAAAAATACAATACTCAAAAGAAGCCCCTAAGGTTCAAACCTTTAGGTACAAAAGAATCCAATTTATATGCCCAAAAACCTTCCCTTTTAGTTGGGTCTGATACATCCGTCCTATCAATAATTTTTACTAACATATCTTTAATTCCCTCATGTCTCCCCTCATAAAAATGGGCATACAAATGTTCTCCCGGTGTACCCCTTTGGCCATTACCATACCTTTTAATACTACTTTTATTGTTATCAAACCTCCTCCTGAAAGATGTTATTGTACTGCCCACATAAATCTTCGAACACTTTTTACATATTATAAGCTAAATCACCCCTGCTGAATCGCAATCAAACAAATAATTAATATAAAATATACGTCCATTTCTACAAAATGTAGAACCTTCCTCCACAAAATTGCAAATTTGGCAGCGTGATTTACCACACTTTCGCATACCCTTATCCCCACTACCTTCTCCCTTAACTTTAGACCTCACTAAATTATCCTCTAAATTCTTTGGTCTCCGGTATACTATCGTCTGCTTTTCTTCAAAAATACTTCTCATGTCCTCCAAAGGATGCAAAATAGACCAAAGTGAATAAATAATTTTACCCACCCCCCAACAATGCAGGGTGAAACGTCATAACTAATGGCAATCTCTTATTTAATCTCCCTGGTCTTAGCTCTGGCCCTCTCAAATCCAGAATCTACCACGTTTTCCTTAAAACCTCTTTTTATAAAATTACTACGGAGATCTCGTAATCTATCTCTATAACTCTCCTCCGTACTACAAATCCGTTTAATTCTCAAGGTTTGCCCGTAAGGAATCCCCTTCTTTACATGCCTCGGATGACAGGATCCGTAATGTAAATACTGATGCGTATTCGTTGGTTTACAATAAACATCTGTCGAGATCTTATTACCTTGAACCATAACCATAACATCTAAGTATGAAAGCTTTTCATACGACCATCCCCATGTATACTTAATTAATTCATGATATGAATTAACATAATCTAAAAATTCTAACAAACTTTCCCTTCCATGGAGCCAAATGAAGAAAATATCGTCCAAAAACCTCCACCATACTAATGGATCCAGGTGATATCCCCTCAACATTTTTTCCTCTAACTTGGACATAAAGATGTTGGCAAAAGAGGGTGTAAACTTTGTACCTATTGCAGTACCTGACTTTTGATGGTAGATTTTGTCTTAAAACTCAAAATAATTATTTTCTAAAATTAATTTTACCAAATCTACCAACTCCTCAACAGGCACCCATTTTTCCAAACCCAAATTACTATTATATTCCTGCATTGCTTCCCTTATACCTTCTAATCCTTCGTCGTGTGGAATATGTGGATAAAGACCCACAACATTCATACTACAAATAATAGCACCCTCAGGGATATCACCCAGCTCCTTTAATTTACACAAAAATTCTGTGGTACCCTTAATAACATGAGGTAAGGTTTTAACAATAGGCTGAAGGTAAAAGTCTACAAATTCCGAAATCCTTTCCGTTGGTGTTTCACAATTGGAAACTACCGGTCTCCCTGGAACATTAACCAATCTTTTATGAATTTTAAGAAGAAGATAGAATCTACCGATTCTATTTTCTTTCCCTTTTAAATAAAGACGATTCTCTTCAGAAATTATTCCGGTTTCCTTTAACCCAATTAATTTCCTATCAACCTCTTTACATAATTTATCCAAAGGGTTTTCCCTAACTCTTTCATAAACAGCCATTTCACATAGCTGTTTATAAGCTTCCTCACCGTATTCTTTTAACCCCCAAACCACTACCGCCGATCCCTTATCCGCCTCCTTAATAAACAATATCCCTATATCCATTTAAATCTTTTAGGCTCTAATTTCATCTCCACTAAAATTACTATAATTACGCCCCTCCTCCTTGATCGAAATAACTTTCTTGGCCAAATTCTTAAGAAATAAATCCAATGCTGGATTGTCTGTATCCGGTGTCCATGATGATTTAACCTTAAAACGCGTTACTTTGTCAGAATCCGTATTTTCTTGTATATATGTATGTATATATGTATGTATATATGTATGTATATATGTATGTATATATGTATGTATATATGTATGTATATAGGTATGTATGTATGTATATATGTATGTATATATGTATGTATATATGTATGTATATATGTATGTATATATGTATGTATGTATGTATGTATGTATGTATCTATATATATATATATATATATATATATATATATATACACCTTTTGCTGTTCATTACCAGAAAATATACTATCATTAACGCCAACCTCAATCTCATTAACACAAAAATACATTCATTTTATTTCGTCGACATTCATTAGCGTAGATATGTAACCATTTGCATCAAAAGGCATTCTAAGGCGCCAACAGACGACCATTAACACCATTCTACTACACATTAGGGATAATAAAGCTTCAGTCCGGCAAGATAGATATCTCTCTTGCGTAATCGAAATTTTATTATCCCTAATGTATAGTAGAATGGTGTTAATGGTCGTCTGTTGGCGCTTTAGAATGCCTTTTGATGCAAATGGTTGAATAGCTACGCTAGTGAATGTCGATTGAATAAAATGAATGTATTTTCGCGTTTATGAGTTTAAGGTTGGCGTTAATAATAGTATATTTTCTAGTAATGAACAGCAGAAGGTGTACTATCTTTGACAAAATTTTCGCCGTTTTACAAGTTGGCACTTAGGATGGGAGGGGGGGGTAAGTTTGCTCTCAGGCAGCCCCAGGGTAAATTACACCACTGGTTTTTCGAAGAAATCCGTGTCGTACAAACTTCACTGGTATTTTTTTCCAGGAGTTTGCTAAGTTTGGATATTATTGCACGGGGGATACGTCATGTAATCTAAATCATCACTTTAAACGAACATTCGAAGAAGAAAAACGTGCGATTCCATAACTGGCTCTACATTACTTACCTTAATGGCACCCAAAAACTTCTGCTGAAATAATAAAAATATTTAAAAAAATATTATTTATTTACTTTGATTATACATTGACACAGGCGTATATAGTTTCAATATACATCTATAGATATCTGCATTTATAACTCTATATCCATTTGCAGATAGAGGCCTGATGTTTTTTGGGAAAATCCCAAACAACAGGCTGATATACGGGACTTTCGGTCAAAAATCTGAGCAATCTGTTGGGGGTCCGGATTTTTCCAGAAAATTTAAAAAACCAATCTCAAAAACATATCTAAGTCAACACAGAGAGGACTTCTTTGCATTTTGTACACAGCTAAAGTAATCTGTTCGAGTCTATAGAAGATCATAAAATGCAAGTAAAAGTCATTTGAAATAGACACATTCTTCTC
The DNA here is from genome assembly GCA_030142905.1 of Heliopora coerulea. NCBI lineage: Eukaryota > Metazoa > Cnidaria > Anthozoa > Scleralcyonacea > Helioporidae > Heliopora > Heliopora coerulea. The sequence goes on from JASJOG010000272.1 coordinate 57,960, forward strand.
CCAAAAAAATGCATTTTTCCAGGAAACTGGGTCATTTTTGTAATTTCAGCTTGAAAATGCATTTTTGAAGCGTTTTAGGGGCTCTTAAATCGGATAATTTCCGCGGTAGGTCACTGGATGACCTCCCCATCAGTAGAGTAAAAACTATTTCTTTCAACCTTGTTCCACCCATTCAGAAATCGTTCTTGCGTCCTAGAATTCATTTCAATCCAGACACTTACCTGATCATTGGGTATCAATCCGACAAATGCTCTTTTACGAGGGCTAAAAATCAGCAACAAAATCCTTACATCGCAGTCAGTAGCATTTACAAAATGAACGCATCCAGCCTAAGAAGAAGAGATGCCTTGGTTTACTGATGAGACATTGCGTCGTAATTTTAAATTTGGGTTCATCATGTATGAATGTTTTCTTTTACAAATAACTTTTCACTGAATCTATAACCTCACTGGCACCTACTGCATGAATTTTCTAACAATCGCTTCTTCCTCTTTTTGTTTCGTTATTTTGTCGTAATTTGTTGCATATTCAAGAATGGATATGAAATGATGTCATATACTCAGTGGACCAAATTTTTGTATTGCGGTCGGCCTCCAATTTGGGCAATGACTTTATTTTGAAAACTAACTACGATTTTGGCCATTACTTCATTTTAATATAACGCGCGGTTCAATAACCTTCTCAAAACAATATTCTTCGTATACAATCAATAAAATTTTGATTAAATAAAACAAAGTTAATATAAAATCCCTTGCGTTGTGCGTAGGCGATTTCCAGACAATTTCAAATTTTATCGTTCATTTCCTCTTTTTCGCTGGACCACAATGAATTATGTAGACAAAAATATATAAGATGATTTAAAAACTTTTGCTTAGTAATTAAGCAGCCGAATTTAGAAGTTGGTTAACCTTGTCCATAGACAAAAACACTTTCTCATTCAAAAAGTCAAAAGAGTCAGGAAACTGCAGGAACGCAGGAAGCATGACTATGACGTTTCGATAAAAGCCCCTTTTAGCTTTTAACACGACGTTCAACACTCTTTACGTAGCACTTTACTTTTTTAATCATTGTCCACACTTTCCCATACAACCGGCCCGGGAACAGACGGAAATAAATGAAATGAATGTTGGTCCACAACAAGCGTCAATTGTATTTCAAACAACAAACTCCACAACGTCAGTAGTAAACTTACAAATCGAACACTGGTTGCCATCACACGGTACAAGGCCCGTAAGGACTCTGGGTCATTTGCAGCAAAATGGAAACCAACGGTTCGTGAATTATGAAGCAGAGTTCCTAAACTTGTCTAGAAAAAAATAAGAAATGTTTAGAGAACCAGTAAATGTATTGTAAATTCAAAAACCCATGTAAAATAACGAATAAGATTTTTCACTTTTCTTACCAACAAGGTCTGTGGAATAAGCTGCATCACTAACTTTTCTGGCCACTTATCAGTTTGCCTGCGAGAAACATGTACAAAATAATCATGTTAAATATTAAACATCGCTTTTCCTCGTGAACTTTCATTTTTGAAAGGCATTTCCTTCAAATACGTCCCATGTATATACTTCTATTATTATTTGGCATAATGATTATCAGTATAGGTAATAACATGGTTTCAAGTGTAATTTGGAAAAGACACGCACGAGTGAGTTTTTTCAGACTATCAAAATAGCGCGACTTTGAACAAGTGTTAAAAAAAAAATAAAACAGTTATCTAACGTAATCCATCGTCTATTGAAATGAAGCAATCTGAATAGACCGAGATATCACATGAATAATTGTGATTGGTTCAGTGTGTTAACAAAACTTACAAATTATCTCCGGGAGGAGTAGAAACATGGCAGGCTAAAGTACGGTTCACTCTTGTCATTGGTCCATTATTTTCGGGACGAACCTATGGATTAATAAATATCAAAATGTTAGTATCAACTTAACATTACAGCGCTAATATCATCATGTCCTCAAGATGCTAAATCATCACACATCTTTACATTTTCGACACGCCATGACTACGCCATCATCTCTACCACAACAAATGTTGTTTTACCTTATTCAATCTTACGCTGTCTACGCTATTTCATGTTTTTCTTTTTCATATACTAGTCTTATACAACTGTTCAATATCCTATCCAATACTGTCCCGTCCAACTTTACAACATCATTCTGGACAACATTACAGCACACTGTGTACCACTACACTATACTCTGCTACACTATAATGGGCTGGGCTGGGATGAGCTGGGTTGAGCCGATCTGGACTCGCCGGCCGATGCTGGGCTCGGCTTTGTACTGCAGTCCAGTTTTGTGCGGGGAGTTGTACAGTTCTTTATAGCACTGTGTTGTGCTCAACAGGGCTGGGCTTCGCTCTGCTCTGATGTGCTCTGCTTGGCTGTGTTGCCCTGTGCTTGCCTGAGTCGTGCTTTGCTGTGCAGTCCTGTGCAAGGCGCAGCTACAGAACTGCTATATTGTGTAATCCTGTACGTAAACACAAATTTACCGTTTCACGCCATTCCAAATATCCAGTCCAAGCGAGAACGTGCACACCACTATTTGCTGCTAAAAATTCAACGAAGAACATCAAAAGAAGTCATTTCAATCTATCAATAAACTACCACGCAACATTTCCAGAATTATCTGCAGGTTAGCATGACTAGCAAATTTTAAAATTATCAGTTGAGAATGATATAAAAACATAGTTTAAACACTGAAACGAACACAAACCAACGTCTGCTACACTTAAAATATTACCAGCAAACAAGATAAAAGAAATGAAATTCAAAAATTGTAATTTAGAGCCCTTGATTGGACGACTACCGCAAGATTTTGTCATTAACTCTTTCCCGACGGCGTAACACTTCCATTATTTTAATCTGGCTAATGTTTGAAGCTTTTACTCGCCAAAGGAGGTGCTCCCATCCAGGGGCATAGCCAGGGAGAGTCAGGGGATTCAATCCCCTCCCATAGTTGCGACGAGCTTGAGTTTCCAGTTCAATAATGAGTCATAAGACAGTATTACAATCTGGCAAGCTTTGATTTACGAGCTTGAAACCACTCTAGGCATATCGATAAATTGTCGATACGCACTATCTGAAATGTTGAAGTGAGGATGTGAATGTTTGGGCAGTTGTCAGGAGGATATTGAAGAAAGCTCAACAAACGTTAATCGCTGACGAATGCCGTTTGTAGGAGAGAAAGCACTTGCAGGCCATCGAGTATAGATAGCACCAAAACCAGTCCACCGTGATGCTCGTACGCTCTATATTACCCACAATTTATGAAGTATTATTACTGACAACTTTAAGGAGAACGCTTTACCAAGAGGTGATATGGACTAACGAACAGTTCTGAAAAGGTACGGCAGCAAGCTGAGCTCGCGTTTGTCATTACATTCAGATAAACTCTCCTACATGTATGTAATAAACTAATGTATAAGAAGACAGTACATTTTTTGGAGAGTTGAAAATTATTGGTGACAGAAGTTACTCGACATTGAACCCCTTCCCCAAGGAAAATTCCGGGCTACGCGCATGCTTCCGCCTCCAAAGAGTTAAACTGAAGCGGAAAGCAGGTACTTTAGGTTGAAATAGAGGTTGTTTTGACTGCACTTCCTGGTTCAATTCTTAAGATTGAATACTTACTTCTATTATTATTGGCCTGATCTGTTGTTTGTTTTGGTTCTGGCTTCTTAGAAGGTACTTTAAAACAAAAGGACAGAAAGAAATATGGGTGTCATTTAAATGTTCAATTTAAATGATCGTCAAGCCCTATACGTCTAGGACTTGACGATCATTCACCTATCATCCATCTATCATCTTAAGATATTTCCAAGCTCTCATATATCTAATTTACAAATCTCATCTATCATTATCAACATATAGTGGCTTCCGCTTAGGTCGCACATATATGTCGAACTTGCACCTTGGCTCGCCATCGAAGTCTTGGTAGCTCAATGGTTAGAGCGTCTTACCGGTCATCAGAAGGTTGCGGGTTCGATCCCCGTCTGGGGCTCAGAAATCGTTTTCCTAAGTATGGGGCTTGAAGATCATTCATCTACCATCTTAAGATATTTCCAAGCTCTCATATATCTAATATACAAATCTGAGGAGGTTTTCGTAAATCATTTCTGAAGATCATTATTGAAAAGATTTAATAACGTCACACCGGTCTGTACTTGTTAATCTTTCGTAAGACGTACATGAATCGAGTTTGTTTGTCTTCAAATCAACTCGGAAATCCTCCTACCAAAAACTTGCCGGTCTGTGCTAAAAATTTATTGCACGGCTAGGCAGCCTATCAGCACGTGGCATTTTGCACATAGCCCGCAAGATGAGTATAGGCATATAAAAATAGTAATTATTTATTAGTATTATTCGGGGAAAATTCAGAGCAAACCTCTAACTGCGGAAGAAAGCCAGCATTTTCTTTTGTTCACTTTGGATGAATTCAGAAAGATTTTATTCAGTGAAACTTCAACACGATGGGCTAACTGATAAAGCACTCCTGCTCGGTTTTTAAATAATACATATATATATATATATGATGAAAAGTTTGTTCTCAAGCTTTATCTCAGAAAATTTCTGAGTTCCCCAACGGGAATCGAACCCGTGTCTCCCGATTGCCGGTACGGTTGTTTTACCACTAGACTATAAACCTGAGACTGACCCCGAACCGGCAGTCGGGAGACACGGGTTCGATTCCCGTTGGGGAACACTGGGAATGTTTGACGTCAAAACATTCCAAGGAACTTACGTAACAACTTATATATAAGAGCAATCGGACCGAATTTTCTTTCCAGTTGTCTGAAGATCGTCTACGGGCGTGAAACTAATAGTAACAACGAACATCCTTTGGTAACATTTTATCTATATATATATACAGTATATATATATATATATATATACATATATAAATATATATACATACACACACACACACATACATACATACATACATACATACATACAGCAAATTGCATAAATTTTGGCAAACCTAGACATATCGTAAAAAAAGCATGTATAGGTAAATCTGTAACTGTGAATAATTTAATCAACCTTAATACATTAGACTGGTCAACAAATGTACCATAAAACACATTGCATATCTTCACTGACCACTGAAGTGAGAATAAAATGAAGATACAATGGTCTTGATATGTTCATATGTTGATATGTTTTGTGTCATAATTTTTGCAATTTGCTGTATATATATACATATATTAGATATATATGATATATTTATTATACTCGTCAAGGCCATAATCACCTTCAGTTGCATCAGGTACAGGAACTGCAGCTGGTGGTGGAGGAGGAGGGGTTGGCACCTTTATAGGAACTGGGACATCTTCAGGTTCTGAGAAAAGGAGTGAAAATGGATAACTTTTACTGTGATGAAATCATCCTTATATACCAGTAAGCACTTACGAACTCAAAGCAACCAACAAAAATTTGGCTCTTGCCCACATGTACCAAACAGGGGCAGATCTAGGATTTCACGGAAGGGGGGTTGCCAGACCAGTTGTGGTTCCAAGTTGTTGAGAAGTGGGGTGGTTAAACAGGCCATTGGTTGTTCTAGGTTTTTAATGGGGTGGTAGCTCCTTTGTCACTTAAATGAGGTGCACAATTAAAGAAAAAAGATGCTTATAAAGTTTATTATGTAAATATAGAGACTATGGGGAGGAATACCCACGTTGTTTGTTGGCTTGAACGGGAGGTTTAAACCTCCTGAACCCTCCCCTTGGATCCCCCACTGCCAGATGTCCTTAAATATTTCTGATGAAATATCAGAATGATATAAATGAATATCAGCATTAAAGTGGGTTCATATAGCTAGAACTTATCAGTTCTGATTAACTTGTCTGCGTACAGTAATAAGAATCCGAAGATCATACTGTAAATGAATGAAGTAACTTCCGAAGTTTTGCCGAAAGGGATCCGACTACGAAGCTCCTTACCACACTCTGGATTGTGATCAAATTATGGATACCAGACAAACGTTGTCTGTTATTTAAACATAATCACAAATGATAACACTAATCTCATTTTTTAATTATTGGTGAAAGAGACGAGGTAAAAAAAAAAACAAAACTGGGGGAAAACCTCGGTTAAAAACCTTGACCAGCCGACAACTTGGTCTGAAGATGATTTTGCAATAAAATCGAAATATCACCATTTCACAGTTTTCATCTTTTGTTAACTTAAATCTTAAGTTGAAAGATGGCCTTGGTTTTCGGAATTTGCTTTCTCTTATACCTCGGTTAATAATGGTAACTTCATAAAACAACCTGAGAACAGGTTTCTATCTTTCTTGTAAAAATACCAGTCAAAGGTTAAGTTTACGTCGGGTGAGCACTAATGTTTTGGGGGGGGCTAAATATGTTCACAGTATTCTAACTGAAACAACTGTGAGTTCACACAAAGATTTTGAAAATCATGACCAAATTTCCCAGGTGTGCCCTCAAGCAGTAGGAAAAATTGGTGTTTAAAACTGTTAAAAAATAAACCCATATATAAAAATACTATGAAAGAACTGTGTAATAGATATCCAAGACAGGAATGTGCTCTAATTTAGAAACGGAACTGGAAAATATAGTAAAGCCATGCAGTACTCACTTGAGATCTGCATTGGTGACGCTAAAATAGATAAAGATTATAAAGTTTAGGCTATTTAAGTCTCTTGTGAATTAAAACAACACTACAACAGTCAGTAGTGGTAGTTAAGGTCTAATTAATTATAATATCACCAGTAGTGGTGCCACTACGAATATTTGTAACGATTAGGTGCGCAATGGATAAACTTTCCGGCTGAAGAGATAAGAAATACATGGGTGCGTGGAGATATGGAATTTGTCTTCTCGTGTTCAGTTTGATCTACCACATCAAATTGAACACGAGAAGATAAACTTCATATCTCCAAAGGCCCATGTATTATTTTGTTTATTTCATAAACAGTAACTTACAGTCTAAAATGAGGATCAGCCATCTTAAAAGTTTTTTATCTGGTTTTGCTCTCAAAAAAGCTCGTTTTGTTCGCAGAAAATGAACGTCTGGCAAACAAACTGAAATTAGAAAGAAAGAACCAATACTTACGACTGTGTGGCTGAGATCGAGCTAAAAAGTATTGAAAAATAGCGTTAGTCATTGTAACGCAAATAGCCTGTTACAACTGGGATAAAAAAGACTCTTACCAAACTAAACATTAAGTCGTGTTTGTTTGTCCCTTTTCAGTTTGTAGGTCGACGTTGAAAATACCAAATGACTTTCCAGAATTTATATCTCATCTGTGAACCAAAAATTCCTCAAATTTTCAAATTTTTCGCTACTTTTGGTTTTTGCTCGGATTGCGGACCGAGTTGAAAGTAAAATCAATTCGATAAATTAAACTGAGGAACTTGAATGTTGACAATTTGATGAAGGGCACATTCTCATTTCCAATATATTTATCATTCTGGTGATTAATTTTCATACCTCTCCGATAAGATAAATCCTTGTAAGCCGGAGTAATCCGTTGTTTACGGATGGAAGAATTTTTTTTCGTTCGGAGTAAAACAGTTTATTAAAGTCACGTGGTACGTTCACTAACCTATAAACACTAATGTTATTTATGATGCGGCTGAGCTCGTTGTTCGGCTGGCAAAGCTATGCATGCTGATTGGTTGCTGAACCGTCCGACATTTCACGATATTGGACCGGTCCAATACGCTTTTGACTTCGGACTGGTACTTTTTAGCGGGAAAATCGTCGAGGTGATTTCAATGAAATTTAAGGAGAAATTAAAGTATCAACATGTACATTGAAAACTTCCTGATAATATAAAATGTGCTGGAATACTAGCGCTGCTATTGTTTAAAGCTAATTGTATAAAAGTACGATAAATGAAGGTTTATCTGGAGCAAACAAGAAGTACAAGGAACAAATTACAAGGTAAGGTAACGGCTACATCCGACGTCAAAACAACAGCTGGCTATGGGGAAACAAAACTAACCAAAAGCCACATAACAAGTTCCTTATAGGCCACTTGCATTTGTTCTTCTCCGTTGAAGGAAAACTACTCAAGAATTTCAATAACTTATTCGACTTGCAGCTGAACGGTGGAACTTTATACTTGTCCTCCAAGTGGGTTGTTTAGCATGAGTGCACGTGGTAAGTATTTGCCTTCGGGTTTTTTCGCACAGACCTGGCTCGCCTTATTTTATCCATCGCGTATTTTACTGGCCGCTTATTTTTGCCATTGCTTATTTTTGAAGCGGATTATTTTCTCGTAAATAGCCACAATAATAACTTGATAATGCTATCACTTACTATGAAGGTCGATCCCCCGAAGACACACAAAATGATTTTTCTCTTTTATGAGGTCAGTTGGTGGAAATGATTTGGATTTATCCCAATTTGCCTAAAATAATTATTAAATCAGTTAGTATAAAAAATGAAGCAAGATGCTACTTATAAGAATATTATAAAATAACACGCATCCTACGCACGCTCTGATTGGACGAGCCTCATTTTCCCTCAGAGTACAGAGACACTGTGACGTCATTTTCATTTTGTATTAGAGTACAGAGACATGGGTGACGTCATGAAAAGTCGAAAAAACCTTGGTTATTTTATAAAACAAATAAAAAATAGCTTTCGTGTCTCTGTACAGAGTTAAAATACCATGAATGACGCCATTTCAGCCGCAAAAATACCAGAAAACACTCGACTATGCCTCTTTAGACAAGTTTAATTTGACGAGAAAAAAACTTTCATTTCTTCATCCTACTTCATCAGTGACTACTAAATTTCCTTTTCTTTTCCTTATTTTTTTCTGTTTTTTTTTAAAGCACTCTTTTGTCTGTCAATTTCAGGCTTCTCGGGAAGGTAATTACCTTCCTAACCAAGATGTATGTGTGTCTGTTTCAGAACATGGGGCTGTTTGGCACAAAAAAAATTAATTCCAAGTAGTATGTCATTAAATTTTCAACCCTTCAGACTGCATTAAATAATTTGTAGTTTCCAAGCTTCAAAAGTACCAACCAGTCAACCATGCATTGAAAATGCCAAATTAGATAGGGCCATGGAAACCAGGAGGACTGGGGGCCACATGCACCCCAACTTTTTTCCAAAAAGCAGTATTTATAAGTGTAGAATATTTGAAGTTGGAATACTTTGAAAAAGTAACTAAATGAGCGAGTGCCACTGAATCTCCGAGTTGTGGGTTCTCAAATTCAACATACTGCAGATGTTTCACATTTTTGCCCAATCAAAGATCAGTGTGAGTGGTACACACATAGTGTGAGTGCTGACCATCTGGGTCTTGGTGGCTCAATGGTTCAAGCATCTCCCTGATCATCAAAGGGTTGCCAGTTCGATCCCCCGTCTGGGGTTCAGAAATCGTTTTTTTGAGGATAGAGCTTGACGAACATTCATCTTTACAAATCATTCAAGATATCTCCAACCTTCACATTTCCAATATATACATATATACATATACACACATATATATATATATATCAGTGTTTATATTATGACATAATTTTTAGTGTATTTATCAACTGTTATACTGGGGTTGAGGATTCCATTTTTGTCAGCACCCCAGGTGACAATTCCTGACAAAACACCCTTGATAATACACTAACAATAATTTATCAAAAAGCAATGGGAACAAAAAATGAAACAACCACAACAAAGATAATGGTTGAGCAAATAACAGTGTATGATACACTATAGTCACACACAAGAAGCTTTGTTTGGATGATCACTTCAGTTTGGAATGCTATATTACTAATTGGCATAACGTAAAATACAATTTAATTTGCACTGTGATGTACCTTGTCAAACAGTGTCTGAAATATGGCTCTCTTGACTGGGGAAATGATTGAAAGGTTTATTCCATGCTGTGTAAAATATGAAAGGGAAAGATTAGCAAATTAATATTACATAGTAATAATAATGACAATTCTGAAGTGCAGTGGCAGTACCAAGGTAGGACCTGGGTGGGCATAGGCCCACCCAAAAATTTAGCATGCCCACCATAAAAAATATTGGTGATTCTGCTATTTGGCCTAATTTTCCCTGCTTGTAATAGGACTCTAACAGTAAAATATCAGTTCATCTTTGAGGAAGTTCCTGTTCAATGCAATGCTGGCATATTGATTGTGAAAAAAGGTATGATAAACACTGGGTTGATGCTGAATAAGGTAATGAATACTTTGACTGCTGATCATAGATATTTTGTGTTCAGCCTGCCTGCCAGCATTTTATGGAAATAAAATAAGATGAAAATAAATACACACACTCAACAAAGTCTTCATTAAATGGTTTGGGAGAGAGTACACCAAATTTGCCACTGTCTGACCCAACTTTTGTGCCCACTCAACATCTTTGTGCCCTTCCAAAAATAATACTAATTTAATTCCTGGTGCCTCTCATGCTAAAGGGCACTTTATCACTTAGCCCTTTGAACATGAGCTGCTCATGTCCAATCAAAAAAACAAAGCAACCAAAACCCCCAATCTTTGCCAGGCAAGATGTCCTCCACTTTCCATCTGTCTGTTGAGAACTTGTGGAAGAAACTAGTTGGAACTGTTCAAAGTAAACAGTAAGGATCTGGAAGGGGTACGCATCTGAAAGTGTACATGATGAAAATTGACTCAAGAAGGATGCTTACAATGATGTTGAATGGCCCCAGCATCCCACTAGTAACCAGCACTGCCATGTTTGCCAGGAGAAATATCTGAGGGCAAAAAGACTGCCGAACTGTTTTCTGGTGCAGGTTTTCCAAACAATTTTTTTTTCATTGGGATGCCAGACAATACCTGACGTTTGTTGGTATGATTGGCATCACAAAAATGAATACTGGTGATGAAGCACTGTGAGACTGTTTTTCATCACTTTGTAATGTTTGTGCACTCACAGGACTTTACATGTAGGAAAGATTAATTTTTTATACACAGAAAATAAACATATTAAAAAGTTAATTTTTACCATGATTTTTACAGTATCCAGGAACACAGTGTTTAAAAGATTAATGAGTAGCACAACGAAATGCACGTACATGTATAAGAAACATTAACTGTAACTGTACCTGACCCATTCTCACAGCAAGTTCCTCCACTGTCATATCACAGTAAGCATTGCTTTCAGTACTTCTAGTTGGATATGGAGGGTAACTTCCAACAATAATGCAATATTTGTGAACTGTACAGTTCTTGTCTCTTCCAATTGAAAGAGAGTCAAACAGATCCAAGGCGACACTCATTCCATCAGCAAGTAAGGTATGACATTCTCCTCCACCACCTTGAAGTTTTAACTTCTTGACATGTTTGCTGAATGAACTACTATTTCGAGTGCAGTATGCATCATAAATACCAGAACCTGGGAACCCCAGTGAAGGACCATAGTTAACCATACAATAGTTTGTATTACCATACTGCAAGAAATAAGAAAAAAAGAAACAATTTTTAACATTGTGGGCACATGCATACGGGCCCTAATCATTTTGGGGGGGCAGAGACCATCTGCCCAAATCGCTCTGCTTGAATGTTTGGTTAGAAAAAACCTGGGAATAAGAATTACATACTGCACACAGTATATATATGGCAACCTGAATGCATGCTAATATCCAAACTCTTGTTCATCATCACCAATTTTTGAAAATTTTTCTGTTTGAATCATGCTTAGAAATTTATTTTCCCCAATTCTACCTGAGCTATTTGCCTGAATCTGGTCTTCTCCAAATTTTTTGGGGGGCAGTTGCCCCCCTGCCCCCACCCCATATGCCTATGACGGTGGGGGAAAGATCAATTCCATTTGGCAGATCCCAAATAAATGCAAATTACCATAATTTATAGTTCAAGTATAGTTAAAAATTCATTTATCATATTTCCAATCTACATTTTATTTTGAGTCAGGTAACAGCATACACGCAAATGAGAATCACAGCTTATTTTTCTTACACTGATCACATGGCATGCATGTGACTTGTTCTTCTGCTTAAATTCAGTCATTCTTGATTTCTTAATTTTGCTAACAGTTTATGATAACATTACTAATTCATAAACTCATTCACAACTTTCATAGTACCAGTAATGGAGTAACCAAATAATTGTGATCTGACTAGTGAATTCATTGAAGCAAATTCACTAGTCAGATCATATATGTATACATAGCAACTAGCACTCAAAAATTTAATCTGTGGTACTACTTATACAATTTTATGGAAAAAGTTTAAACTAATGTTAGTAATCTGCAATACAACTCCAAAAGAACAAGGTACTGTATGATATTTTGAGTGAGAACTCTTCACCAGTATGCTTTATCAGTATCAGGACTTTGAGTGCTGGCAGAACAGTAGTAGTGCATGTGTCTCTCACCATTGTTTCTAGAGTTTGGTTCCAGCTCTGTGCAGTAATCTGATTAAAGTTACCTTTGTCACATGTGAGAAGATTGTTATCCAGTTTGACTCTATCAAGCATCGCAGGTTTTCTCCAGGTACTCTGGTTTCCTCCTGTAGTAACACTGGACCCATGAGAGGGAGAACAGCTTAGGTAGCTGATAGGGTTATCCAGTATAAATAAAGGTACTTTACCTTGTTCTCAAGTCATTTTTTGCCAAAGTTCTACCTTTGAACTCCTGCAGGAATTTCATTCAGAACTCTAGTTTTGCTTTAAAAATCTTACACTATTTGAATATTATATCTATAAACTTGAATGTAGTGAGATTTGATATTTGTATATGTAAACAGTTTTCAAGAGACAGGTCTGGAAGGGCAACATCATTCAGCAGAATTGAAGAAAGCTTCCTAAGAAATTTGATTTTAAATGACAACAAAATGATTCAGTTATTTTAATCTCAGTTTCATAATAATGGTTTGTTGATGTGCATGGCTGATTCCCAAACAGTGACACATGGATGATAAATTATAACACAATTCTTATGTTATGTTATGGAAGGTCAGTAAATAAACTTTATGCAATATTTTAAAAGTTTGAATGTAACACTGACAATTGGCATTGAATGTTGACTACAAATATTGTGACAAAGCTGATTCAATACTTGCACCGGTCCAAGGTTCAGACCAATTTATTCAAAATAGTAGCAATCAACTATCCAGGTGAAAATCTTAATTGTGTTATAAATACGATGGCCCAGAAAACAATTTTAAATAAAGGCATAACAAAGACATAGACTGAAGTATAAAAACTTATTTAACTGAGATTTCATTGCTAAAGCAGGAACATCTTCTGAGTGTGATATTATTTACAATGTCTGGGCAGGCTAATTACAAATTGGTAAGTGATCAAAAAATGGTGGTAGGGAAGATTATTCCACATAATTCATTCAATTAATTGTATTTTCAGCATGTTTGAGCCAGTTTGAAATCATAATTATGTTTCCATGGTGACACAATAACTGTGGAATCAGTTAATATAATAAATGAAGTAAGATTATATCAAAACAAAATGGGTTCAACACTGAAAACGTCTGTCCCACATTTCATGGCATCTTTACATTTTATCAACTGCACTTCTAAAAAGAACTCTTTAAACTCTATAGCAAAAGTACAAAAACTAATATGAGGTAGTTGACCATGTTATGCTTACATTTCCAGGATATTCTTCTAGTTGTACAGGTCCTTCGTTAAAATACCTGGAAAGGAAGTGAACCACAGTCATTGTGAGTTGGTAGTCAATTGAGTAAAACATTTGCTGATTATAATAAATTTTAGTATTTTTACTGCATAAACTGAAATTACTAGATATTTCTTTCACACTCTGCATGAACTATAATAGAAAAAAGGTCTTGGAAAATGTTACACCTTTATCAATGTCTTCAGAGTTCTCCATCACTTAAAGGTACCAACAATCACACATTTTTGAACACCATAAGAGCATAACACTGTAATCCCCAACTATAAAAGGTTCTCGTGAATAATTAAAAAGTTACTGTACTAAGACATAAGGCACATCAACTTTAATACTACATAAAAAGTAAAATCAAATCCCTTAATTGTCATTAAAAGTTATTAATTACTGCTTCAGGTCTAAATCAACCAAGAAATGAAAAGAAAACATTTATTTTAAAGCTTGGACAAAATACTAAATTTTAAAAGGCTGGTATATGTTTTTAAAAAGCAGGAAATGTTTCAATAAGATTGTATTTACATGTGCTTCTAGTTACTAATTGACCAGTGTTAATTACATTCAAAAAATGAAGATACTTCACACATTTTGTAATTGCTACATATCTTTTGATTTGCCATATATGTCTTGATCATTTGTTATTTTCAAGAATGTTTCACAGGTGTGCAAGTTGTAATAACATCTTTGATAACCACTTTTGGATCTTCTTTGTTAACAATTGTTGTTGGAGCTCTTTGTGTGGTAACAAAGAAGATCCAAAAGTGGTTATCAAAGATTGAGGTGGAAATTCGAACTGAGTTGCTTCAAAAGACTGCACTCTTGGGAACAGCCAAAACTTGAGAAGGGTACTACAAATGTAGTAAGAAGTGTGAACTACAGGACCCTTGGTCATTTGTTATGACCCGCTCCTGCATGTTAGTTTTGACGACATAAGATCTGTCTGAGTTTGAGGAAAATAATATAATAATAACTGATAAGTAATTACTTAACTACAAAATGTTACGTGACATCATAACTTCAATGTAACTAAATTATCCTGACAGGAAAATGGAGTAAAAACTTGGAAATTTTGGAATATATAATGATTTACAGAGAATGCCATCATCGGCAATAAACATTGGTGACCTAATGGTTAAACCGTAAAAGATAGCTGGCAGGCGGAAACATTTGTGTCATCGCCAACCTAAGTGGATCGATAACTACCACATACTGTCTTCCTGCCACAAAAACATCGCTCTTAAAAACATATTTTAGACCAAAAAAAGTTCAGGTTTTAACGCTGGTTGATAAAATTGCTTGGTAATCTGAATAGTGTAACAACTTCCGCAATTTACCTAAAATTCCTTCTCCTCACTGATACAGCTGCAACACCGACGACCCAGTGATATCTAAAGTTTTCCGATCTTCATACAAATGCTCTGGCAACGAGCGTACAATATCCAAACACTCAGTTGCATATAAAATTTACACTGGACGAAGTTTCATGCCAAATACAACTCTAGCTTTTTGTTTAGTTTTACATCGAATTTAATTAGTATTCTCAGAATATCAAACCGAAATCGTACAGTTTATGGTAGTAAAAGACTTAAGAGGTGATGATTTAAACATTAAAAAGAGAATAAAGTTGAAATAGAATGTTTTCAGACAAATAGATGGTAAATATTCGCCAGTGAATGGGCCATATCCGGCACGCAATGAAACTGCGAGGCCTCAGAGTCACTCAAAAATTAAACACCTACAATTTCCTCCTCTACTTTCAAATCGTATACAATATTTGGAACACTTGGAAGTCGCCACGGGATTAAATCTCGTTAGTATTTAACAGGTTGATGTTGCAAATTTTTTATTAGAACGAAGTGTGATCAGCCAGTTGATATTACAGTTTAACTTAAAATTTTGTTCGGCATATTAATCAGTACTTACTCGATAATTTTCTCGATGTATGGCCTCAACTTGGCGAAATGTAAGCCAAGATTTGAAGTCTCTTCGACGACGAAAATTACGTCCTTTTGAAGGTCACTGAAAACTACCATCTTAAATCTTGAACTTTATTCTGTTCTTAGTAATATTCACTTGAATACTGCCTCACTTCTCAAGCTCTTCTTTAAACTCTTTACCCTCAAAACTCGCTAAATTGTTCCGTTCCCTATGTCTTCGGGAGGAATTTCATTCTATCTATTATTTTATTTTGATGTCGATTTCAGCACGTGCTACATTTTATCCAATCAAAATCTTGTGTTTTTGGCAGCTCGTTAGAAATTTTACTTCCTGTTTCCGATGAAAACGATTGGTTAATCTCTCATGATTCAGCAACAATGGACCCCAGTAATTGAAAACCAAGATAAATAATGACAAGTAATGCAAGAAGTGTCATACCATTATGTCGCTTAAATCTGAAATAAAAAATATAGAGAAACTTTATATTTTTACGAACGTTTTTTCGGACAACGTTTCGACCCAACGTTGGGTCATCCTCAGGCCGAAGCATTGTCCGAAAAATTTTTAATAAAAAAATATATTTTAATATTCATAAGAATTTAAAGTTCTCATTTTTTTAAATTTTTTTTTTTGGACTCAAAATTTATATTATGTTTTTCATATCTATATGATTATTAAAACGTTTACGCATAAATATTATTTCTGAATCTTGCAATAGACAGACATATCGAATGCCAAATTTCCTCTGAAAATGAGAAGACACCTGCGATGTGGTGCGAAAGTAATGTTAATTGTGAGAGAAAACGTAAATAAATATTTAACGTCACTATGACTTCAAATGTGTCCAATTATCAACATGTTAGAAATTACAGTTTGTAATTTTTTCTAAATGCACTTAAGGTAAAGATGTCTTATGCCAAATTTTGCTTTAAAATATTCATAAAAACGTGATTTATGGAGGGCTCCATGCCAGAAAGGCCTAGTAAAAGATAGCGCGAATGGCTTTGAAGTTATTTTCGGCTGCGCAGGCCTCCTCCTGTAGAGTGGTGTGTCCACTGGAGGACACAGGGGGGAGTGCACCACCCTAAATCAATGCTCTGCCACCCCTACGTGCCCCACCCCCAACTGGGGTGTTAGTGTGCCACAGTCGAGAAAAGCTTTTGGGCCAATTTTCCATTCACAATTGAAGCGTTGGAGTAATTGAAGCCCATCATCCTCGGTAATGTTTCCAAACATGACCTGCACATTGCACGGTAATTAAATTTAATATTTAAATGGACTATCCGGCGACTTTATTCAATATTTTCTAAAGTATCGCTGGCAATCTGTATGGCAAGCAGTGACAAAGATTCAAAAAGTGAAACTTTAAAAGTCTAACATTTAGAATGGCAAAAAGCAGGCTGATCAATCTCGGGAATTCTAAGCATTGAGTCTGAACGTGCGAAGTCCTTCGGTGTGGACAATTTTGTGAGAATTTTTGCAAGACAGCTCATGAACAGAACAAATTGAGTCAAGATTATTATGCTAGTCACTTAAATAATTATGTCCCCCTGATTTAGATCCCTAAATATGTAACACTTTCTAGTTAGTTTTTGTTCCGTACCACCTCATTGTGAAATTCTGACACTTTTCCGTCTGATTTTTTTTTCCAATTTTGAAATCATGACCATTTGAATTCCGTTTAACGTATTCACAATATCATAACCCCCTGAGCTAAATTTCCCGGTGCTCTGTCAGTCACACCAACAGTCAAAAGAACCGCCATATTAGCCGTGCGGAAACCTACATATACAGAGGTGCTCGGCATGGCTAAATTTTCAGGACGAGTACAGAATTTTAAGAAGTCCGCACCATTTACACTGTGAAAATCACCCGTGCAATGCCCTAAAGTAACGACACCCGTGCCAAAATTTTAGCCATGCCGTGCCCAAAATGGTAACAGTGAAAACGCGGTTATAATATCAGTTCGTGTTTCAGAACACACAGGACATTTAGTTTGGGACGACGTGAACTGTTTGTCCTTCATAACTAGAACAAAACGTTTTGAATGCATTTTTCAGAAAAGCTGGTGCACTAATCTGGAAAGAACACTATCACTATTTGGAATTATAATGAACAACCAGACACTTGTTCAAGCCTTGTTAGAAACCAGGAAGATCAAGCAAAAAGTCACGCCAACACTGCTCACGGTAACCTGACGCTCATCCAACTCGATTTTGTTTTTGAAAATCTTTGGAAATGGTTCCTGTGCAGAAAGCTGAAATAAAAGAAAATTGAAAACAGACATTTGGTCGTTTACTCTGGGTCACATGAACCAGATCTTGCACAATATCATGTATCAGATTCGCAGAGTTGGCGGTTCCATTCCAATCCAGAGACCTAACAGTTGCCAGAATTTTTCACAACTCGTCCAGGTTGAGTCATAAAATATGAGGTTCCCACATTGGAAAATTGTCTTCATGAAATATAAAAGACAGTTATACAGTTCTCCTAATCCTTTATTGGGCACATCTGTCATTTTGGCAACTTAATTTTACTCTGGCTGCCGGCAGACAATTTTACTCGTCAAGGGAAACCTCTTGGTAGCCTGACCAATAAAGGATTAATTCACAATTATTCGCCGAAGCCAAAGTAAACATTGTGAACTTAGTATAATCACACTGGTGATTATTTGAAAGAAAGTAGCGAACTAACACATTTTAAAATCTCCTTGGTAACATTTACGAAGGTAGCTTCTATCTTGCTTCTGAGCCTTCGCTGTTATATTCACATCTGTACGTGAATATCGAGAATAATGACGTAATGTTCAGGCCAATCGCCACGCGGAATTTTCCATCATCACCTATGTAATTATACTAAAAGAAATTAGTCATGAGTAACCATTTCTGGTCTAAAACGTCTCCCCTTGACAAGCAAAATTCCCTGGCGTCAGTCAGACTAAAATTAAATAGGGACGTCATACTCACTTAAAGAAGTAAATGAAAAACAACTTTAGTTTATGGTCTGTGTAATAGAATGTCGTTCACCTGAGGAGGAACAGTCTCTCTTTCAGTATATTTCAACAAGAGGAAGGGGGCGTTTACTCGATATGTGCCTTCATACGGAAGAGGCGTTTATTTGAAAATTATAAGCTCAGTGAGGTGATAATTCGGGTAGAGGCGCTTATTCGAACGGGGGAGTTTTTTCCAATTTATTACATTTAATTAGTCAACCAAATCATTATTGGTCTCTGTGTCTTCAGGGCCCCAAAACATTTCGTGCGGTCGCGCTGTCAAGTGACAGGATGCCTAAAGTCACCAGGAAACGTCATTGAACCTTGAACAAAATGGTTAACTTATCGGATGGAATAAGAAAATGGCAGCAGTATATCTATCTATGCACTTGTCGATAACTGGTGATCTGTACAATATTTATTTCGGATTAAATATCCACAAATAAACAGTTCGCGCGTAGCACATTAACGTGACACTGAATATAGCTCTACATATAAGTATATAACCGTTCGTTTCCTTAAAAATCCTCACAATATTGAATGAGTAGTTCCAGGCGATGCTGCACTGACCCATTTTTGTAGTTCTAGTAAGCACTTGTTGGTTTGCAAATTTCTTCTTCGTCCAAAGCTTCTTCAAAGGTATATAAATAACGATGACGGCGTAACACTGTGATTGCCGCTGTATCTACAGCAGTGGGTTCAACTCCAAGATCTTCTAGCCGTGGCAGATCAGGAGTTATTTCATCACTGTTGAATTGCTAAACCAGCGAGGAAAAAAAAAAATGACGATTGGCCTTACAACATGATATGACTTAAAAAATCAAAAACAGTATAAAACAAAAACGACACTTAATTCAACTACTTAAAAAATATCTCAATTGAGCAATGAAAACATGATCGCTTGCGCAGAATTTAAAACTGCAAGGAGCCTCCTCAATTCCTTCGACACTTGGTCGTGGCTAGAAGGTATACCTGAGGAGGATTAGTATTAGGAACAAGGCTAGGATGGGTTAGGATTAGGGTTAGTTCTAGCCTTAGCCCTAACCCTCTAAGCCTAAACCTGATCCTAACCCTATTCCTCAGGTATACCTTCTGACCACCCTCTAGCCACGATCTTCGACAGTTCTTGTATTTTATATTCTGATAACCGTTGGTTAATTTTATTCCACTTACAACAGGCGTCAAATAGTTAAGCGGGTATTTTTTATCCAAGAGCATTTCTAAAACTGCGCTCTCGTAGTGCCTTGTTGGGGCAAAAAGAGTTAATAAGACTAAACCAAAGGCGTAGGAACCAACTGATTATTGGAACGGCACAACCCAACTGGAGAGGGGTCAAGAGGCATGCACCCACGGAAAATATCTCTTTTTGAGGCTTCGAATCGCTATTTCCTGCAGTTTGGGAGTAGTTTCACAAAAAAAAATAAAGATCATAAACAAATGGTAATTACAAATATTTATTTTACAGCTAATTTTTTGGTCCAATCTGATTAACCACATAAAGAAAACAGCGACTGTAGTAAATATTCGAGGGCACAGCTCCCTACTTCTAGTATTGGGGCACGTGCCCCGCACCCTTCCCTTCCGCTTCCTACGTCTATGTAAACAATCTTCCTTGTCCTACGCCAGAGTTTCATTTCACTTTGCAAATGTTGAGCGCTGTGAAATGTTCTAATAAGGCGATACTATGTTTGTCATGTTCAACATCGCTGTTCTCTGGCTTTCTCGATGGAGTAAGTGAGATCAATATCGAGATTACAGTACTTCTTAACAGACTCAATGAGTCCTGTGCGGTAATGAACGACTAATTCATCGCATGGACAACTTGTGTGACATAACTTTCAATATCACTTCGTTACCATCAACAAGTTATCCTTCGCTTTCACTATATAAAGCAGTTTCACCTTTTAGATATAGGTTTTAAAGCTTAAGTAGTTGATATAAATATTGATCTAAATTATAAAACCAAAAGATACCAATGATTTAATATTTTTGCGCAGAAAACGCGAATGGAATGTTTGTCTATCTATTTATCAGTAGGAGCGTTGGTTCTATTTTGACAAATTCATGGCATTTTGCGGCTTTGAGATTCTCATATCTTTGGTCGTGTCACAATAATTCATTTTATGTAGCAGTTGTATTCGTTTTATGTAATCCTGTACATCGCATTAAAGTAAAAAAAATTACATTGAAATCAAACAACTCTTCATGATCTAGCCATGCTTGTTTTGATATAAAATGACCGTAAATCAAACAACTCTTTATCATTTAGCCATGCTTGTTTTGATATAAAATGACCGTAAATCAAACAACTCTTTATGATTTAGTCGTGCTTGTTTTGATTTAAAATGACCATAAATCGAACAACTCTTCATGATTTAGCCATGCTTGTTTTGATTTAAAATGACCCTAAATCAAACAACTCTTTATGATTTAGCCATGTTTGTTTTGATTTAAAATGACCGTAAATAAAACAACTCTTTATGATTTAGCCATGCTTGTTTTGATATAAAATGACCGTGCTATACACTTAATACATGCTAACTGGGATTGAACAGTGAACTCAATTCCCATATCTGGAATGCTAAATCCCAGTCATTTGCCCGAGCAAAAAGTAAAAAGTCGCGTGGGAGACTAAAACTGACGTACAAGCCCGCGTAGGAGACTGAAAGTGACGTCCAAAGTTGGCCTTCATGGGCAGCCATCTTGGCTTCACTTTTCATTGGCCAGTTAGCATTCCAGATATGGAAATTGAGTTCACTGTGATTGAATCATTAGCCATAAAGCAGATTGAACGACTGAAGTGCGTTTGACCATGCTACAGTTCTGAAGAAGGAGCTTCTTACCCTGAACAAAATGTCTCTGGTTAGGCGAGGATCAAAAATACTTTGTTCAGATACCCATGCTACAAAACTAAACAAAAAAAATTTAATTTAATCAAAAGAAATAACAGAGAAAACATTTATTCAAATAATAAAAAAATTCTGAAAAGACCACGGCTGTTCAAATCCGAGATAACTTAGCAGCCGAATAAATTCATCGAGTCAATAGCACAGTTCCGTGTTTCAATCTAATTAACTTAAATTTTATCAGCCACACAGTGAATTATGTGCAGAAACTTGTAACCACTGCGTCCTTGCATCTGCGCGGAGATTTGAACAAGAAAATTACCAAAGTAATTTCCTTTAGTAAATGTAGAAATATTTTATTAGCTTTCAGCCAGCCTCGATGGAAACTGAAATAATTCATTCCTGTTTTAGAGGTGAGCAAGGGTTAGCTTTAGGGATATTTTATCAGCTTCCAGCTAACCACAATCGATACTAAGATAATTAATTTCGTTCCTAATTTGATTTCAAATATTTTTTTTTTAAATAGTTTTTATACCTTTCCCCACTACAAATAATGAAACATTTAAGTAACTTCTACCTTGCCAAAATGAATGTTAACATATTTCAGTAACTTTTACTGGGACGTTTCGGGTGTTAAAGTTAACAATTTTTGTAATGTAAAACTTTCCAGGTCTAAAAAAGTAATGCCCGACCGAATTTAATTTGTCTTCTACGTCTTATTAGCTGCGATTTTAACTGTTTGGAATTATTATGTGGTAATTGCAGAAGGTAACGTCCATGTTCTAGACCTCACAAAGTAACCAGGTCTTGCTGGTCACGATTTAGTGTCCACCTGGTGTTAGTTATCCACCTGAAATAGCAAGATAAACCGTGCACAGATCTTCCAGCATGAAAAATATTAATAACATGAACAGGTGAAATGCAAACCCGTGGCATATTATTTGAGCTATTATCTAAACGTTTCTTCAATATAAGGACCTTTATTGCCTCGAATGGCATGTCCCTATCAAAAGCACAACCAACTTATCACGTTCTCAACCCAAACAAAGTTACGGGGAGAATAACCTTTACAAACCAGATTCCTGGAACTTGAAATAATTTCTAAGAACAATACTATTATATCCAATTATTTAGCTTGCGGGAATCATAGATGATCAAGATTTAGAACGACAAATTGACTTCGAAAAATTCAATTAAACACTTCTAAAATAGCCCCAAAACTTACTTGTACATGAAGCGAGGTAAATTGTAGTGTCTGAATTTTCGACGGTTCATTCGGTAAATGTATTCTAACAAATCATAGAGATAATATTCCTGGGGACTGTCGACAAAGAATAAAAAAGCAAGATATGTTACTGATTCAATCGAATCATAAAAAGAGCTCGCAGTTTCGAGAACGCATGCACACGACTAGTGAAGGCTACTGAACCAGAACAGTCAGGATAAAGTTCACTTTTTCTTGACGAATTTTTGGAAAAGAACTGATATAAAAGAACTGAAGTGTTGCGGACGTGCTAATTGGCATAATTGTAATCGGAGCGCTACGCCATACTTGCCGTTGACGTGTGTATGGTAAATATCTACGCTTAAACAAATTGATATCCACAACAGTTTTACCAAGTTACCAATAGACATCTAAAATCGTGTCGTAAAACTTTGTTCATTCAATTGTTCTTTTGTTCTTAGTGTCGCATTTATAGGCCCCTGGGCGTTAAAGGGTTAAAGTGTGATTTTAAGATGTGTTAAGTTAATCCACACTATCTATAAGTTATGTCCACATACACTTCCAGCCATGCCCACTGGGGGTTAATACAACTTCGTTTTCAGGACCGTTTCCATTTTCCCTTTTTCTCTCTCCTCAATTTGCAAAAGGGAAAAGGCCCTGGGAACGAGGTTGGAGGTCTGACCTCCGGGTTACCAAGTCGCCGATGGTGCTAAAGCATTTTCAGAAACTGGCGATCGCTGTGCAATTTCCGCCAGAGGAATAGGGGGTAAATACCGGATCGAATGGCATTAAGCATGATTTAAAATTCAAAAGTATGATGAACGGCTGAACAAATTTGCAAAACCAGCTTTGTCATCGGAATAATGATTCAAAAGTACAGTGCTGCACAGGCAGTCTTGACCGACGTGTAAAATTGTAAAAAAGTCAGGTGAACTGACGAAAATTGGGAAGGAAAGTATTGACGTTTAAGGCAAAGACCATCTGATTTAACCAAAGATCCACTGTCTGATTGTCGGGCTTTTCCTCCAAAAGTTAGTATTTCCTTTCCCAAATCGTTTCAGCAGTTCCCCGATCCGCTTAACTTTGGTGTCAGTCCTTCAATTCTACAATATCAGTGCCTCCTGCACCATTTCAAGGTACACTGTTAAAATTTCTCAACAAAAGTAGAAATTAACGTCCAACAGCAAAATGTGACGATAACAATATACAGCAATAAAGTAAATGGTTTGAACCTGGGAGAATCATGATATGTTTGTGGAAGTTGATCGTCCAGGTTAGTGACGTCTTGAGAAAGACTGTTGGTGGAAGTGACTGACGTTTCGACAGCCTTAGCGGCGGTTATGAAGATGACCGTCACTTCCACTAACAGTCTTTCTCAAGACTTCACTAACCTGGACGATTAACTTCCACAAACATATCAATATACAGCAATACCAAAACCTCTTCAACTGTTTTACGGTAAACTGTCGGAAGTTCTTGATGAAATACAACGTACCCAAACAACTCATATGTTGTGCCAGGCTTTGCTTCATTAAAAACAGCGTTATAAATAGCTTTAGCCACATCAACGACCTGAAACAGATACGACAATTTTAGGTATGAGCAATACATCGACATAATTCATTCGTCACTAGATTTCATTTTATATACATATACATATATCCATATACATATATCCATATACATATATCCATATACATATACATATATAAATATATGGATATATGTATGTAGGTATGTAGGTATGTATGTGCAGTATGTATGTACATGTCTGTATGAATGTATTATATACATAAAATCAGTTGCAAAAAATGCAACTCTTTTTCTCTCCAGGCAACGCCCTTGCACCACACTATCCGCTGCTAGCCCATGCTACCCAAACTAAACGTCAAAATTTCTAAAATGATTCAAAGAAGTAAGATTTTATGATACTCACAAACACTGGTCGTTTTCTGGTGTTCATTCCACCTTCAATTAACGGAATGCCAAATGGAATATTGCGGAAATCTGGGAATAAAATAACACCTTTTCAGTGAAATATTTACACTCGATTTCTGTCAAGTCCCATAATCAAAGGATGCGATTTTATGGAAACTGATTTTAGAAACTTGGACTAAACGCGATGAAGTAATGAGATGTTCCCCACGGACAGAAACTCCGTTAAATCCGATGGTGTAAACAGACGTAACGACCGCAGTATAAATTATGGAACTCAAGGACCTTGGACAATGCACAAAGCGCCTTTTTTTTCTGTAAAAGCAGACATTTCTATCAGAAATAAATATCAAAAACTCCGGCCTCTGCTTGACGTTACATCAAGTTTTAACATGTAAAGACAAACTGACATTATAAGAGTTAGAGCTTTCCTACAGGCAAACATACTGCTATTAAAGGACATGGTCTCACGCAGTTTGAGTTTTTTGTATTTTAAAGCTGATTTTCATTGAGCTGGACGGTCTTCCCTTCTATTGGTGTTTCTAATCATTATTGAATATATAGACACCTTTAAGGCTGTAGATTAATGGTCAACTGATCGTCCTCACATTATGAATGATAACCGATCCTGACTGCAGGAGCAGGATTCGAGCTCAGCGGTCAATCAATCTTTATCTTTATTGTATCCTCATCATTTTTGAAAATTTTGTTACAAAGGTTCTAACAAACATACTAAGATACTGGCTTTCGGTAATAACCAGAATGGTTAAAAATGCCCGAAAGCCTAGTTTCATAGATATTAAATACTTTAAGTAAAAGGTCGACTAAGATAGAGGCTGTTAGAAACACAACACACTATGTCTCTCACGATGAGAGAGAACAACACACAAATGTCTACGGTGGAAAGCTTTAGCTGCGACGAGAACAACGTGGATGTGCCCAAAGCCTGTATAAACGACCTTTGCTTTATGTAATATAAGTAACCCTGGCCACCTGAGTCCTCGTTACTTCATGGTGAGATTAGAACATCTCACTCGTCAGATTGTCACCGTTTTTTGTACACATAAGTCACTAACCTTCATGCGGTTGTCGCATATGATTGTTTATCCTGGTGTATGCAATGTTGTGTCTAAGTTACAGTTCCTGCTAATGATTTCGCGAGCTAATGTAGCAATACTTCATGAACACGCTAGTGATTATATCACATACATCACAACGAACAATCATCTACGACAATCGTATCGTGAAAAGGAGGCCTAAGTAACCTTCCCTCACCCACTCTGTCCTTGCATTTCCAGGGTTGGAGTCTCCTACCTGTCATCTTGGAGATTTACGGTCAAATTTCCTTAACTCTTCCCTCGGCAGGTATCAGACTTCAATCATTTTACTCTGGTTAATGCCTGACGATTTTGTTCGTAAAGGGGGAAAACATCCGGCCGGGAACGGGCTATAAGCAGTGCTGTACCAAAGGGAAGGCACTGGGGTGCTTGCCCCGGGCGCAAAGTTTTATGGGGCGACATTTTCAGAAACAAAAATGCGACTTTTCAGTCTTTTCATCCAGATTCAGAAATATTTTGCAAACTGCTATATCAAAATGTTAAATCGATATCTCGATTTCTCATCGTCGTTATTTCTCATCATCGTTTCTCATCATCGTCACTGTACAATAATAATGAGCTTGGGAGGCGTTAGAAAAGGCCGAGAAGGCGCCTTCAACAAGATTTGCCCTGGGCGGATTACCACCTCGGTACGGCTCTGGTTATAAGTACCTCCATTATAACCTACATGAATTAAAACCTATCTCAATTAAAGGAGCGTGGGAACGACTGTAATTTCTTTGAGTCAACTATGGATGACCTAGAATCAAATAATTGTTCAGAAAGGAGCTTGGCTAAATGTATCATTATTTACTGACATGAAGATAAAGTAAGCCAAGCTCCTGTACTCCGGAAGAAGACAACTCACAGGAATAGTAGTTGAAGAACTTGTCCTCGTGGCCATAAATATCAGCAGGACGTAGGATGATAGCTTCAGGAAATTCTTCTCTCACGGCTTTCTCTCCGCGAGCCTTACAAAAAGAAAAAAACTAAGTCAAATAGGGAAACAATTTGGACTTTTAGATAAATAAATCAAAAAGCGAAACCAAATACCTATAAAAAGGTTTCTTTGATTGTCATATTTTTTTTTTCAGTTAAGCTTTACTTGGTAAGTAAGCCTCACTTCTAATAATGTTGCACAGTCCTCCACTTCACCATCCCCACTCGTTCTCTTCTTCTCCTCAGTCCTCCTGTTCCTCCTTATCTTCCCGTGTATCCCGCCCTTCCCTTTTCCTTCCTCTTTATGGCTTTTTTTCTTTCAAGCCAATAACCACATTTGAAGCTTTTTTACGACATTTATAAGTGATATTGATGGATACATGGGGTGAATTGCAACAGCAGGGGATTTTTATGACGAATCTTTCACTTTTGAAAATTTCTTATTCATAATTCAAGTCAACAAAGAAAGCAACGACATTCCACCTCAGACTGCATAAATTATCAAGACCAAGAACACCCAGGAATTCGGGGTGACACGTGGCCGGAAGATACAAGGGTCATTTTGCCGCCCCTCACCGCGAAGGCACAATGTCCTGGGCATGAGGTTGCTTACCTTCCCTCACTTCTCGTCCCTTCCCTTCCTTTCCTTACACCTCCCTCCTCTTCCCTTTTCATCATTTCACTCCAATATCCTACCTTATCCTGGTTTTTCCTTCCCTTCCTTTCCTTACACCTCCCCTTCCCTTCCCATCATTTCATTTCACTCCATTCCCCTACCCTACCCTGGTCTTCCCTTCCCTTCCCTCCCTTCCCTTTCGTAACACGCATTTTTCCGACAACGGGGGAATTATTGCGACAGACCCATCACAAACCCAAAACTACAGCCTAACCTTGGACTGCAAGAATTGCGACGGCGAGTTTTCATTTGCATTCAACGCTGAAACATGAATCAACCGCGATACCCCAGCTTGCTTTGCTGCACGTGCAATGGACCGCGCCCCTTCAACGTGGCAATCGTTGAAAGAAAAGTTTCTAAAAAATAAGATTTAAAAACATCAGATGACTTTATAGATGCACCTTCCCAGTCAGATATTTGGTAAAGTACTTTGTCATGCAGTTTGTGGGCTCTTTTCTTCTGTCTACCACTGGGCAACGTCCTCAACATGTTGAACATCGTGTCTGGGGTAAAATCATTGTCAAATTGAGTCAGCCGCACATATGCAGCACACCACTAGCCATTTACTCTATGTCAGGTATAGTAAAGTAAAGCAAAGTAAAGTGAAATGAAGTAAGGTAAAGCAGAAACAAGTGAAGTGAAGTAAAGTAAATAGAAGTGAAGCGAAGTGAAGAGAAGTGAAGAGAAGAGAAGTGAAGAGAAGAGAAGAAAAGTGAAATGAACAGTCTGAAATAGAAACTGTTTTGTTGTGTTTATATTGCCTGATGCAAACGCTCGGAGAGGTTGGGAGGACTCTCAAGCGGCCGTGTAAGCCCTCGACCGCGCACACAGCAGCTTTCGAGTTCTTCCAACTTCTCGTGTTTGCATCAGGCGAAATAAACACAACAAAACAGTTTCTATTTCTTAAAAAATAAATTGGTACCTCGTGCTGAAATTCTTGCCCACCAGGTTTATTACCACATTGGAATGTTTCACCATATTAGCAAGACCCTCAGGCTCACGTAAATTGTATTCCTAATCAAACAGTAAAACAAAAACATGTTTTATATCATCATAATGTGTTTAGTAAATTCTTTTTGAACGAATGCTTCCTGAATTATGACCACGTCAGAATGTTTTACTCCCAATCAAATGGGAAAACAAAAACACGTTTAATATCAGCATGTGTTTGTGCGGCCAGAGCTATCATTCCTAACGTGTTTAGCATCTTTTTATGAACGACAGCTTTCGAAAGGCTCTTGAAAAACTCATTAAGAATCCATGAGCAAAACACAAAGGAAAATCATAACTGTGTCGTGTTTTCAAACGTGATTAAAACACGCTTACTTTTCTCCTCAAGCATTTGCGGCTTAGAAAACATCAACTTTCAAACTTTTTACACAAATAAACGTATTCGGAGATTTTTTTTAAGCCGTTTAAAAAACTCGCAGTACGTGCTTTATCGGGTCTAAAACATTCGGCTGTCGCCTCGTGTTTTAAATCCGATAAAGCACTCCTGCTCGTTTTTTAAACATTACTTAACAGGTTAGAATCCTGTACAAGAGAAAACAAAACATTTTCAAAAGATTCAAATTCGCATCAACATTTTAAAGACGGATGTGAAGGCAAAATCCGACGACAAATCTTTTTCTGGACCATTTAACATTGTCAACGCAGCATTCCACTTCTGTATCACTAACAAGCTTCTAGGCTTCATTTTGACACAAAGTGAGAATTATTGCTTTTTTGCAACACACACACATGAAGGTTATGATCAATTTTATACGGATTAGACGCGCCAAAGTTCAGCCAGCAAAGTCAACTAAGTCTATGGGATGACTATCTGTGTTCGGCTGCAGCAAAGGTAGAGCAACTGGTGATAACGACATCCTTGTGATATATGTACAAGTGGGCCACGTTGTACTAGAAATGTACTAGAATGATAACTGCAGGTCATAAAGTGAAGACAAACATGGCAGATATCGAGGTCTTTTTGGCTGCTACAGTACCTGCCAAGCAAAAAGTAGGGGTCTCAATGTTACAGCCAAAAATCCTTCCAAGCCACCATTTTGGACCTCACGTCTAGGAGGGAGGGATGGAGGAAGAGAGGTTGGGAGGGAGAAGGAAGGAGGGAGAAGGAAGGAGGGAGAAGGAGGGAGAAGGAGGGAGAAGGAGGGAGAAGGAGGGAGGAAGGAGAGAGAGAGGGAAGGAGAAGAGGGTGGGAGGAGGCAGGGAGGGAGGGGGGAGGGAGGGGGGGAGGGGGGGAGGGGGAGGAAGGAGGGAGGAGAGAGGG